>JARKHS020007837.1:0-17500 GCA_030143305.2 Amblyomma americanum | reverse complement strand
TTTCATCAGCGCCAGAGCAGTTCCCTTTCACGAAATTCTTCAGAGGAGTGAACAGGGACAAAAGCCTATAAATCTGGCTGAAGTGTATGATAGTCGGATGGTCAACATCGCCGTGAAAAGTGCGATCAACGCCAAAGATTCTGAAAAAAAGAAAGGAGGCGAAAATTTGGTTAGTAATTGGACCCATTTACAACTAAATTTTCATTAAAACAGGCTGTCGCTTATACGCTGCTACTCTAAAAAAATGCGCTCTTTAGAACAGGCTGCCGCTTACAAAGTGAACATTAAAATTCATATGGACGTCTTACGGACGTTCCGAACGTCCACAGAATGTCCAACAGAGTTCCAGTGCCCATTGGGTTATACTCTGCTACTGCAAGAAAATTGCGCTATGTTCACCATTTCATCATTATGCACGCGTGCTACCTCCAAGGGATCTTTGTTCAGCTTGGCCGTCAGCAAATAAGGCACACACGCTTTGTGCAGCTCATCAGCTATGTCTAAAGCCGACAGCAAGGTCACTCGTAGAGACTCTGTCGTTTGCTGCGAAGCAAATAGGAGCATATTTTGATGTTGGCGGTTGTGCTCCATTTCATCAGGTAGATGGAGAAAGTCCTTGAGGACCTGCCCGAAGAAATCAATGATTACTGACTGAAACCCTTGAGAAGCTAAAGTGTATACCACGGCTAAAAGCAACTCAAATCCCTCCGACTGACATCATATTAAGGAAAAGTACCCGAATCTTCGGTGAGTTCAATTGGATCCCTTCCGTCTTGTTTTTTGTGTTCAGTGCATGGAAAAGATCGTTCATTCGTCTCATGAAGACCTCTGTTCCCTCAGTGTGAACGAGCCCTTCAAGACCCTTTGCCCTGTAGACCTGGAGGCGAATGGCAGTGCTCCGACTGAATAGCTCCAGGGAAAGTATATGTTTCTTGACACCACTCCAACACTGAACGCGTTGAAATTTATAAATCTTTGTGTATGTTCCACTCGTAGCTAGCCTGCACAGCAAGCCGCACGTTCATTCTGTGCAGGTTTGTCGGTTGCAAATGAGCTGCCGTCACTTTTCAGACGACGTTTAGGTGTTTCTTCCTCTTAGTCTCGAAGAGCAGTTGATAGTGACTGAAGTCAATATTTTAGTATCCAGCCTGGAAGTATAGTCGAAGAAATAAGTCGCAAATACAGATTTTCATCTCATCACCTTAAAAGTGCAGTGACCCCAAATTTTTAACGTGAGCTACTTGTTTGATATGATGTGCTGCATATGCGGCACATTAGAAAACATGGATAGCCCCGTGGATTGCGCCAAGAAGACGCTGTTTCGGTTTTCGTTTTCAAAAGCCTAACGACGGCTGTGTTGTAACAGACTCGTTGAGGCCGAGGCATAGAAAAAGTGTGGTATGGTCGCTATACTTCGCCTATTAATTCACATAAACGTTTACGCAAGCGAGCTCAAGAGTTGGAATCACAAAAAATGAATAAGCAGCGATTACAGCGCATTTTTTTGCATGACTTACCAGAACTCAATTCGTCTTCCTTGTTCGGCTGTTGAAACGAAAATAGCATGAGAGAAAAAAAACAATCACAGATTATTGAGCTGGCGTAGGTGAATGCCATTTCATGGCTCCTATGTACTAATGTCTTAAACAACATTCATAATAAAGAAACATTCCACCAATAAAATGTTTCCTCTACTTCAGTTGACGTATTATTAATGAAAGTGTGTTACTTCATGCATACCTGGCCATATCTGTGCTTGAGCAGATGAATCCCACCCATTTGACGACGTGAGGAATGTCACACATAAAATGAAGGTACTTCGCCTCAAGTATAGACAAGGATGTCGAATCTTGTGACAATTGGATGCAATATTACCACTGATTCCCATGTGCTGCCACATATAACGATTATTTTCAGCACCATCGCTAACCACCGATATGACCACCGCTCCATACTTGTGCAGTTGGACAACTGCCTCCAACACATGTTGCGCCAAAATGTTTCCAGGTGCAGCTAATTTCTTGGCACCGGTCGCTATAGGTTGCGCCCAATTTTCAAGCACAGGCACGAACATAAGAATAATATCCCTGTCACACGGGCACTTTCGATCCTCATTGAACTCGATCTGCATCGAGATTTTCGAGCACGCTCGAAACATCCGGTGTTACGCGGGCATTTTCAATGCTCATAGAGAAGTTTCCCTCATGTGTGTTAGGTGGCGCCAAATGTTCCACCGACAGCCATAACATAGTGATGTCCGGCAACACTGTGCAGTCGGGGGCAGCGCCAGCCAAATCCGTAGCCAAATCGGTACATCTGCTAAAGTGTACTAAAAAAAACTAGTACACTTTACATCTGCGTGTCTGCGTCAAGTTTCTGCTGTGCGATGGAACGCGAGGGTCCGCAACGCCTCCGCGATTTCTGCATAGACTGCGGCGTTTCTCTTCTGGCGCCGCAGATCATCTAGGCGGTCTTGCCAGCAGCCGATGAGAGCTGCTGTCTCACGCTCGCTCCACAGCTTGCGCGCCGACGAGCAGGAGGACGCCATCTTTGTTTACACTGACGCCGAAGCTTGGAGCATGGTGTAGAGATTATATTCAAATATGTTTGCATATAAGCAGGCATTGTACCTGAAAATGTTCTGTCTTGCATTTTAATCAATTAAAACAACAACAATTATGGTTTTGTTTTGTTAACTAGTGTATTTTTATAGCTTCATGAGAGGGAGAGTGCTTTCGATTGTGCTTGGAACCTCAAGCACTCTTGAGGAATCGGCATCGAGTCAAGTAGGATCGAGCTCGATTGCGCTTGAAAGTGGCCGTGTGACAACCGTCGATCTGCATTGAGTTCGATGAGCACTGACTCAATGAGGATTGAAAGTGCCCGTGTGACAGGGGTATAAGAGCATGGTCCGCAAGCTCTGTGCTTCCTTCATAAATGTCACCGCCATCAACAAAGCCGCCAATCTTAAATGTCGACTTGCTGAAGTTGTACACCTGGCGCAGTTTTATTTCATCTAATATCAGAGTGCCAAAACCCTGGCTACCCATTCTCCCACCTATCTGCTTTTCTATTGCTTCCAAGCAAATTGTGTTGAACCAAAACTTTCAAAGGTCTACGCCTTTAAGGACTTGAGTGAGACGACACATAGAGGGAAGAGGCATCATCTTCATGTCATAAATATGCCTGTAAGCTCGTGGGCTGGCTATCTTGAGCACTAAACAGTACAACAACCACTCAGCATTGTAGCCCATACCACATGCTGCATTTGATTTCAACTGCTGTAATGATGTCATGAACGCCAGGGGCTGCAAAGAGGGGAGATCACCAGTGCTCTTTCAAGTCCTTGATCTGTAACCTTTGAGAGCGCTGCTTTCAGTGCCACGACCTCCCTCTGTTTTTTCTTCCACGCGGCAGTTGCTCCACAACCTTTCCTGCAGCTTCTGGCCCTTTTTAGGTGCTGCCGTTTTCTTCCTCGCGCGCACCTGTCTTCGCAAACACAAGCAACGCGCACAGATTAGCTGCTTCTAAAAATCATAACAGTGTTTGTGATGAACAGCTTCCGACATCGTCGGTTGTTAAACAAGATTGGTATTTACTCCTGCACAGATATTGAAGCCATTTGTTTCCATCAGAATGTTTTCAAAGTCAGCGACAGAAGCTACAGTTTTAAAAAGCTGGTTGTGCAGCTTGTTGCAGCCGTTCACGAAGCAGCTACCATCTTCTTCGACGACAACAGCCTTGGGAATCACTAAATGACTTATATTGCCGCTAGTTTTCTGCAGTAGAAAACTGCGCACACCTTTCCAGTTATTTTGTCCTGTACAATTTCATGTTGCCAGTCCGCAGATAGCAGAGTCGCAGTCGCCAGGTCACCAATCGTCAGTGGAGTCGACGTAGTACTGGTTTCTGCCGAGCGGGAAAGAGGAATCAGTTCATTCCGGATGACTACCTCTGCACAAGACTCGGCTGCGGAGGACGTAGTCTCTGCAAGGATCTTCGCACTTATCGGTCTGCATGACATCACGCGTTTTTGGTGACTTTCGCCTGTATTTCGCAATTTTGGCTTTGAGAATCGGTCTGGAAGGCCGGGAAAGAGCCGAGGGACGGCACCGGGCACTAGCGCCCATTCCCCAAGAGGAATTTGGGCCTCTTGGCCGTTCACAACGTGCTTGTACTCCTTGATAGTATATTAATGCTCAAAATGGCACTCACATATCGTAGACGTGTGAGAGAGCAGTCTGTCCTTTCGATGCAACATCTGCTCCCACTTTTTAAATGCGCTTTCATCGCGAGGCGGTTTGAAAAAAATGATGGACGGTGGCATCGTTTCTGTTGCCACTTGTGGAACCGAGCGCAAAGCAGGATGGCCTGTTTACCTCTCGCTTCAAATCACCAAGTGCGCATATTTCACCACAAACACGTTTTCAAAACACTAACCGCACTGTCACACGAAAAATCAGCTTGAAAATCTGACTAGCCTGTCCTAACTGCATTGACGCGGAACTCCCGCGACAGCAGATGATGTAGAAAGGCTCTACTGCAGCGCCACTAGTTCCTGCTTCCGCCACTTTAGCCACCTCCTGAGCAGAGTTGCTAAACTGAAACTGTCAAAGAACGCTGCTTCTGGCGATGGCGAGCGTCGGGCTTCAGGAGTTTCAAAGCGAAAGTTTTACTGGCCGCGAACTTGCGATTTCGCCGTGGCAGTGCTCTGAGGAGGCACATGACGTCACAACGCGCTCCTTGCCACGGAGTCGAAGCGGTCTGGCCAGGCCTGCGGCGGCTGGTGCACTCGGCGCAAAATAGAGACGTGCTCCAAGTCTCCGCCAGTGAGTGCGCCGAAGTCGGTGAACGCGTCGGCGGTGAAGAGCAGTTGGAGTATGGAGGGTGTCGCTTGGCCGACGTGATGTCGTCGTGCATCGCGCTTTACGCAGGAGTATGAACGCGCCTTAATAGAGCGTGAGCTGAAACGCTAAACAACGTATTGGGTGGCGGCATCTATAGGATCCACTGAAACCCCCCACACAGTCACTGATTAAAAAAAAAGAACCTGTGCCAAGGCTCGGAATCGATCCACGGCCTTTAGCATTTGAGGCGGAGATGCTCACACTCCGCCACGAGGGCCTTTTTGTTTATTGCAAGGAAATAGCGTCCAAGACAAGTCTAAGCACGCTTACGCCACAAAACACCAGGCCACCTTACCCCTGCATGAACCCTCCTTCCAGAACATCCAAAGTCTGGGATGCGCACACATGCATCCAGATAGGGGAGCCAGCTAGGCGGCTCTTGCAGGGCAGCATATACTCCCCGCACCAAAGCGCATTGTTCACGAAACAAAGATTTCGTCGAACGTGCGGATTCGGCGTGGCGGTCCATTATGTGGCTCTTCTGCAGGTTAGATTGTCCCAGAAACATAAATGGATCATATGTGACAGCACTGTTTTCCTCCGTGGGCAAAAAAACGAATACTGTAGGGCGTGGTTTCAATATCCTTCTTAATTGTTCGTTGTAAAATGTCCCAGAAGAAGATAGCATCAATGCACAGAACAAAACAATGGTCAGTTGTCACTGGTGTATTGCAAAGGTGGCAATTCACCACCATCCATGTCCCAAGAACCTCTTTAGCATGAAGCCATGCCTTCACAGGCAGCGTTGACGTGTGCAGCATCAAAAAGAATATTTTCGCGGCAGAAGAAATGCACATTCGCCTAACACGTTTTAAAAGAGTAGTGTCGAGGAACTCCAGAAAAGGTTGCCGATACAACAGTACAGGGAACAAATTTCTGTAAGTGTTTGAGTCATCACTATTCTGGAGTGGCTATACAGGCAGTCTAAAAAAAGTGCACAGTGAGGAAATTGATGGTGTCAGCCACTTCCTTAAGGAATCCCCATAAAGGCCCCTCACGAGAGTGCCCCTCAGTCGAATAGGAAAGGCAAATGAGCACTGAGCCGCCTAATAAGCACGGCTACTGAAAAGGGGGGTTTGAAGATTTGAAAATGAAGAAACGCGAGACAAGCTGACGTACGAATAAGTGAACAAGGCCGGTTATACCAGACTCTAGAGAAAGAAATAGGTTATCGCGACCCATGGGTTCCCATTGGGAACGCCTTATGAATGTAGCAAATATTCTATGCATCACCTGCACCATCTTCCTCGCACCGTGGAGAACCTGCAACAAATAGGCATGTTTTGCAAATAAAAAAAAAGGTTGCAGACTTGAGCCCGAGCCAACAATGATAGTTCCCTAACCATCCAAGCCTGTGTTTGTCGCCCCATGGAGAGTATCTGAAAATCCCAGTAGGCGCCACTGCTGCGAATTTGGTGTAGAGGAACCCCTAGGTAGTGAAGGGACCCGCAGTCCCAGCTTATGCCACGATAACGACTAGGAGATGTACCGCAATGGCCCAGCCAAAACCTCTTGGATTTATCTTTATTAAGAGCCGAACCTGATGCCTCGAAAAACACTCCAATGAAATGCAATGCCTCAAGCACACTATTCTGTTCAGAACAAAAGAGGGCGCTATCATCTGCATAGGATAAAATCTTAGTTTCGCACTGCGTCAAGGAGAAACCATGGATATACGTGCAGTTAATATTACTGAGGCAAAGGGGTTCAAGATATAGGGCAAACAACAAAGGCGATAAGGGACAGCCTTGGCGAACAGATAATTTCAATGGGATAGGTTTAGTTGGCTCTTGGATAACAATCAGCCTGGTATAGGACTCTTTATAGCACAGTGTTATGCCCTTAAGCAAAACATCTCCAATATGTTCATGCTCTAAGGCTGCAAACAAGAAATCGTGACGAAATTTATCAAAGTCCTTGGCAAGGTCAATCTCAATTGGAGCTAGTTGTCCGATCTCATATGATACTGTCTCCACTACTGAACGTGCAATATGAATATGGGTTTGGATGCTGCGGCCTCTGATACCGCAGACCTTATGCGTGCCTATTAAGTAAGCGACAACTAGCTGCAGAAGATTGCAAAGAACCTTTGCAAAAAGTTTCGAATGAACATTACAGATGGAAATTGGACAATATCTCTCAACTGTTTTCAACCGATTTGAATTTGTGCTTTTCGGAATTAATAAAATGTGCCCAGAATAAAAGTGGGGGGGGGGGCAAAAACCAACACCGTAAGAAGCCTAAAACCTCGGTCAAGACAGGCGCTAGGAGATTTCTGAGCCGTCAGGTAAAAAATGGCAGATTTATTTTCGTTCAAAGTGATAGGCTCCTCCACTACAGCACGCTGCTCATCCTCAAGTCGAGGCAAGGACTGTAAATTAATGTCACGTTTCTGCCGGTACAACCACCAAACAGCTTCTGACATTAGTCAAAAGAAAGCCTCAATAATACCAAGACCAACGCTGTAGGTGCAACCACCATACTCAATTTCCAATATTTTTTTAGCTAGAGCAGTCTGCCTGTCATCACTCAGGGCACGACGAGATGGTTGCTCATCCAGAAATATTCGGGTCCTAGATATTATCAAGGCCCCTTTGTATCTTTCGGTTTCAAACTGCTGAAACTCTGCCTTTACAGCAGTGATATCTTCTGCACAGGCACCGAGACTAAGACTAATCCTTTCTAACTAATGTAGCTCAATTTAAGTGCGGCCGAGCTCTCGAAGGTGATGTCTCTTCAAAAACGCGATGTTTGCTAAGACTTCAATAGCAATATGTTTTGTTTCTTGTTTAAATAAGTACGATTTTTTCAAAACTGAGAGGTCACCGCGTAACTACGTGTCTGTCAAGCAATTAGATACAGGACGTTTGAAGATTTCATCTGAGAGCATGCAGCTATTCACCTGCCAGAGCTCCCATGGACGATAGAGCATGCGCCGACTGTACCTCCCCGTCTGAAGAGACACCATGCAGTGATCACTGAAGAATATGGGCCGCACCCAGTAACCAAAACCGCTGGATAACATGTCTGCTGAAACGTAAATCCTGTCAAGGCGAGTACTAGAGGAGCACTGAAAACGAGTGAAATGAATGTTATGTCCGCTATCTTGCCCAACGTCCACCATGTTGTATTCGCACACCGAATCAGTGAGTAAAGCAGCACTACGGTCATAACGCTTACCTATCACTTCTCGGTCTTCATCCCTACAAGCACAATGGAAATCACCCAACAGCATAATTTTGTGACCCGCGGACAATCGTTCTACTAATGACAGGAAAAATAGCCATCACTGCTTTACAGGGGCATAAACAAAAACATTTCGCCACTGTACACCCATCACTGCTTTACAGGGGCACAAACACAAACATTTCGCGAACTGTGAGGTCACAGCAGATAAGTAGCCCGTCATCATCTGTGCTATACGACACTGCAGTAATTCCGAGTGTGGTTGCCAGAAATAACAATCACCCACCTGATAAGCCTCTAGAGTGACTAACGATAACATTGAATTCTGACAAAAAAGGCTCGACAACAGCTTCACTCTCCTCATCAGAGGACAGCTTGGTCATCTGGATGGCTGACGCACTCAGACCCCATTTGTTTAAAAGCTGCCGTAACTGATGTTGCCATCGACGAGTACGCAAACCCCTGATGTTAAGGGTAGCGGCATGAAATGCTGGGACTCCCGCCGTTTTTGATGCTCGTCATATTGAAGGCCATACCCTGTACTGAGGCGGCCAGCCTTCTAATCGGCGGCCTGTATGGTAGACATCGCCCTGCGTTTTGAGGTGACATTTCAAAATTGCCCATTCACACACACCACATCATCCGAAGGATGCTTCAAAGGTGAGTTGTTTTCCATCGCCTGTTCTGAGACAGCCGATGCTTCGGCCCGTGAAGCCGTGTGGGCCACGCCACTCGCAACCACGCTGACAGAAAACGGGGACCGAACACACTAGAAGCTGACACTTCAGGCGACACACTGCTGCACTCCGGCGACGAAGGGGCATCACCGGTACAGAAGGCATGTCGCACATTCACTGGCTGAAGCGCTTCCACTGAATGTACAGTAGGGGTGTTCTGCTCTCGTGATCGTTGGGCAACAGGTGGCTCCTGAACAGCAAGCTCAGGAGTCAAAGCAGCAGACCGGGGCTGACCCGGGTCCGGTGGCTTTGGGTCTGAAGACGGGGATTTCGGTTTGTGCGTACTTGGAGGCGGACCATTGCCGTTATTCGGTGCAGAACCCTTTGGTCCATCTTCTGTTTGGATCTCATGAGTCAGTTCATCCGATACTTCCAAAATATCCGACTTATCCATAATGTGCTCTGACACCACTTCATCCTGATGTGCCCCTTTGCCTTAACGTAACCAGTCAGCATAACTCATAACACAGAAGTCTAATGTGTGCCCAAAGCTTCGGCACTGGGTGCATCGAGGCGTGCGACACTGACGGCGTGCATGGCCCACACGGTTACTACAAAGACACAGCGGAGGCCTGCCTGGGATCATAACTAAAGCTTGTACTCCAAAAACTTTGAGCGTCTAAGGTGTTGCACTTGCAGACACTCCCTCCTTGAGCGTGATCGGGATGTTACGGTTCGCTGTTTCCATGTGCGCCATGCCAGGGTACCGCCACTTCTCACGCTCGATAGTTTGTACAGTTTCAAAAGGCTCCAAAGCTTCGACAACCCTCCGGCTCTTCATATAGCGCGGGAGACAAAAAAGTTAAGCCTCACGTTTTCGGTGTTTCAGGTCAAACACGGTACATTTTATACGTTTGATGAGGAACTCTCCTTTGTCATAAGTTTCTATTTCGAGGAACTGCTCTCACACGTAACCATCCAAACGTGGCTCATTTGGTACTTGCCAGTACACAGAATCTCACGGAGGTCCACAATCTGCGTAAGCACGTCTTGGAAGCCGGGAGCACGGTATGTGGGACATTTGAGTTCAGCATGCAGAAAGTCGGTGTTGAGGACAACATTACCGGCAGGCATTTGAGGGAGGACATCTTTGTACGATTCCGTGGCAGCTTCAGATGTCGCGAGACCTCGGCCAGTTGACTCCAGCTAGAAGCATTTCAACACAAAGACGTTCAGAATGGCTTCCTATTCCCTATATTAACGCGGCAGCCGATCACCACGATCCGCCATGAGGGCTCAAGTTTTAACCACGATAAAGGCGCACTTGGTGAATGCACTCTTCCGATGCAGAAGTCTCCGCGCTTTCACTACGTATATTCTGGGCTAACAAATCTAGGTCATCAGCAATTCTTTAGTATCTCCGTAGGCTGAGAAGCGTGGGGAGCAGGTATAATGTTCGTCTGGGCACCTAGAGCTGGGCACACCTCTGACCAGTCAGTGCACGATGCTTTGACACACCTAGCATAGTCGTCGGGTGTGTTTGTAGCCGTAACGTAACGTTTCTCTGTAGTAGTAATGGCGAGGTGGCGGCGAGTTGAGTGTGATGGCCGCCCTCTTTGATGCAATGAGCACGCGGCTCTAACGTTGGACATGAGCTTGTCTGCCGGGGTTGTGGGGTCCAGTTCGTGCAGGACTTGTCTGGAGACGTCTCGTCTCGCCTCGGACAGAGGCATTTCATGCCCTCGAGCATCATTTGAGTGATTTTTCTTAGTTCGGCTACCTCCTCGTGAAGGTGACTAATTATTATGATGCTAGAGCCCAGCCGTGGAATAACCAGGAATTGAGAATCCTCGGTTTGAATTCCACAGGCTTGAGACACAGCCTGGGGTACTTGATGGCTTGTAAAAGCCTTGACAAGGATGCCTTTCTCGGTCGTGCCACGATTTTGAAGTCGCTATTCGAAAGCAGCGGAGCCCTGCGTCTTTATATAGGGAGGGTTCGGCTTTTGCTTGATTACCGAACTGATGACAGTGTGTTCGTAGCCGCCAGAAGGGGAAACCTCCCCCCCCCCTTCCCAATTTGATCGCCTTTAGGAAGGAAGCGTTTCGTGCGCTTGTAGATGTTTACCGACCACTTGGAGAAAGTGTCCTGTATAGGTCCCTCCGCCGTCTAGCGTTGCTCGTAAAACCGAGTTGAAGTTCCTGGATTTCCATTCCGGCTGAGTCCTCAATTCTTCAGGTAGCTTTGGCTATCGAGTGCAGCTGGCTAAGACTTTGCTGGGAAGCGGCGCAGTTATCTATATGCTTCGTTGACATGACGCCCTACCATGCCGTGCGTCACCAGAGCGCCTCTAGTAATTGTGCGTTGTCGCCACCTAGGAGGTCTTCAAATGAAGCTTGCGCAAAAAATATAGAACCCTTCATGTTAGCAAAGTCCTCCAAGAGGTCCAGGGGGTGTTTAGCCAGCCCTCATGTCAAGATTCACGGAGCCAATGTGGAGCGCGTCCGCTGCGCTCGGATCTTTTGAAGAGTCGTCTCTTAAATGATTCATGATTCACTCTGACTTACGTTATAGGTGTGGTTGTGCTTATGCTTTTCCAGTGAAACAGCGCAACGGCACAAGGCCAGAGGACAAGAAAGGACGATACACAGCGCTGACTAACAACAGAATGTTTTATTCAGTGAGCCATTCTGTTGTTAGTCAGCGCTGTGTATCGTCCTTTCTTGTCCTCTGGCCTTGTGCCGTTGCGCTGTTTCACTGGAAATCATGTCAGACCAACGTGCCCATCAGTTATTGTTGTACAGTTTCGTTTCTCGTACAAGGGGCTCTGTTTCCTCGTCTTGTCTCTATGAACCGTCACGTTTCATTCCTGTCATCGCCAACGCGTCGTGCAAATCACGAATGCTAGGTTTTCGCATTCGAAAGCGTCTTCTCCCTGCTGAGGTGCTAGAACTGTTTGGGGGCTTTCTGCCTTCTGTTAGCCATGGTATAAGAATGTGCAAGTTCCTGAGAGCAGAATGGCAACGACAAGTGAGGCTTTGCAAGGACCACCTGATGCTGCTTCTGCAATGTTCCAACCCGCCAGGTAGTTGGAAGGCCCAGTGGCATGGTGTTAGTCGCCTCATCAGCAGCACAACAGAGTTCTTGTGGCAACAGCAGCTTTCGCTACTACTAGGGTGCCTTCCCAAGAAACCGACAGTGACGCTCAACGAAGTCCATAACCCAGAAGGTGTTCCTCTTCAGGAGGACGTTCAGCGCGTCCTACGTCTTGGCCCAAAGTTCGCGGTTGAGCCAAAGATGAAGCCCTCCGAGCAACTGGCAATGGTAAGACGGGTGTCCCGACAAGCAAAGGAACCGGAGGCTAGTAGATGCCTTTCGGACGGGGTGGACGTGGTGTTGCGGCCAAGGCCTCGACCAAAAAACCTCCCGATTACCAAGACTGTCAGTTACCTTCGGAATCATTCTTTGGTTTTGTTAACCGCGGATAAGGAAGGGGGTTTTGCGGTATTCCCCAAGGATTGTTTTAATCAAAAAGCGGGGGATGCGGTTCACTCGGTTTTTAATGAGCGCGGTACTGCCTGCCTTGTAAAAGCCAAAACGAAGGCAAAAAAATTGTGCAAGAAGCTCAATTTAGAAGCCCTGTGCTCCTCGATAGATAAGTGCAAAAAAATGAGCCTGAGCATGTTTTTTACAGCAAAAACTCATAAATTAGGTATGCCTTTACGTGTAATTATTTCGGAGAATGGCGTGTGGCAAAAGTGTTTGGGGAAGTTTTTACAAAAGAACTTAGCTCTCTTAACTATTGACGACGCTTCTTATCAGGTGAAAAAATCGGACGATGTAATTGACTTTTTCAAGAATAACCAGGACAAACGGTTGCGTGCCTTCTCAATTGACGTCAGATTTGTATAGAACTGCTAGAGTGCATGAATGAAGTAATTGACAGGTACGGAGCTGTTGCTTTTCAGAATGCCTCCGGCATCTCCGTACAAAACTTCTTGGCCCTCTTACAAACATACCTTGATTCCATTTACGCTGAATTTGATGGGCGTGTTTTTATTCAAAAGAAAGGAATATGCATAGGAGCGTGCAATGCTCCATTGCTCAGCGATTTTTACTTAGCCGTGCTAGACAGGACCCTTGATAATCGTCTCATTAGCTCAAAAGCTGAAAAAGTTTTCCGTTTTGTAGATGACTACCTGATTCTGATAAAATCCGATGCGGTGAATTTTGATCAAGAATTTAATGCCACTCTTTCAGTTTTTTCTGAAGTCCTCGCGCCTCTTGAAGTGACACACGAAGTACCTGTTGATGACTGCATAAAATTTCTTGACTTGACCCTGTACTTCACTGTTGCACATATGTGCTGGTCTTTTGAACCTAGGAGAAAAAAGCCGTTGCTTCCGTACAGTTCCTCTCATTCGAAGCTCGTAAAAAGGGGCATTATAGCGTCTTGCTTCAGTAACGCCATGAAAAAATCTTGCACCCACAGGACTGCCAATAGTTTTTATTATCAGGTTCAGAGGCTCGTTACTGCAGGATACTCCCTCAACGTCTTAGCAGCTGTAGCGGCGGGGATGTTGAAAAAGTTAAAACTTTCTGCCGCTGTCGACCATAGTACCAGAAGAAAAAATGTATCTGTGATACCCTACATTCATGTTGTATCGCATAATTTGAAAAGAATTGGTAAGAGAGCTGGAGTAGATGTCTTTTCAGCTCCTGTGAAATTGAGAAGTCTGTGCGCGCGTGTAAATGGCCCCAAAAAGTCAAATGAAGGTGAACCCATCTGCACAAAAAAGCATGAGGTAAAATTTGTGAAGTGTGCAGAGAATCTGGTTTATTCGATCCCTTTGAGTTGTGGTGGTGCATATGTTGGACAAACTGGTCGTTGTTTGAACGATAGGCTGAGGGAGCACAAAAATGATGTCAAAAACGCTGCCCGCCACA
This sequence comes from Amblyomma americanum, assembly GCA_030143305.2. Taxonomy (NCBI): domain Eukaryota; kingdom Metazoa; phylum Arthropoda; class Arachnida; order Ixodida; family Ixodidae; genus Amblyomma; species Amblyomma americanum. The sequence goes on along the minus strand of JARKHS020007837.1, from coordinate 3,783 downwards.
TTGGTGTTCACTGTCGTGATTGTTCGTGCCAGCCTCTGTATGACAAAAGCAGGATTGTTGATCGACACAAATATCAGCTGAATAGAGAACTTATCGAAGCGTCTGAGATCTTGAAGATGGGTCAGAGGTGCGTAAGCACCCCTTCTGTCGCTATCTTGCAGAAAGAACATGAATATTTGCACACGTGTTAGCCTTGTGTTATCATATACGTGCCTGGTTGGAGGGATATCTGTCACGGTTCTATGTGTGTTTTTGTCTGTTTTTCTGTTTTTTCAGTGTCCCTAGCGCCTTTATAAGCATGGCTCACTGAATAAAACATTCTGTTGTTAGTCAGCGCTGTGTATCGTCCTTTCTTGTCCTCTGGCCTTGTGCCGTTGCGCTGTTTCACTGGAAATCATGTCAGACCAACGTGCCCATCAGTTATTGTTGTACAGTTTCGTTTCTCGTACAAGGGGCTCTATTTCCTCGTCTTGTCTCTATGAACCGTCACGTTTCATTCCTGTCATCGCCAACGCGTCGTGCAAATCACGAATGCTAGGTTTTTGCATTCGAAAGCGTCTTCTCCCTGCTGAAGTGCTAGCACTGTTTGGGGTTTTTCTGCCTTCTGTTAGCCATGGTATAAGAATGTGCAAGTTCCTGAGAGCAGAATGGCAACGACAAGTGAGGCTTTGCAAGGACCACCTGATGCTGCTTCTGCAATGTTCCAACCCGCCAGGTAGTTGGAAGGCCCAGTGGCATGGTGTTAGTCGCCTCATCAGCAGCACAACAGAGTTCTTGTGGCAACAGCAGCTTTCGCTACTGCTAGGGTGCCTTCCCAAGAAACCGACAGTGACGCTCAACGAAGTCCATAACCCAGAAGGTGTTCCTCTTCAGGAGGACGTTCAGCGCGTCCTACGTGTTGGCCCAAAGTTCGCGGTTGAGCCAAAGATGAAGCCCTCCGAGCAACTGGCAATGGTAAGACGGGTGTCCCGACAAGCATAGGAACCGGAGGCTAGTAGATGCCTTTCGGACGGGGTGGACGTGGTGTTGCGGCCAAGGCCTCGACCAAAAAACCTCCCGATTACCAAGGCTGTCAGTTACCTTCGGAATCATTCTTTGGTTTTGTTAACCGCGGATAAGGAAGGGGGTTTTGCGGTATTCCCTAAGCATTGTTTTAATCAAAAAGCGGGGGATGCGGTTCACTTGGTTTTTAATGAGCGCGGTACTGCCTGCCTTGTAAAAGCCAAAACGAAGGCAAAAACATTGTGCAAGAAGCTCAATTTAGAAGCCCTGTGCTCCTCGATAGATAAGTGCAAAAAAAAAATGAGCCTGAGCATGTTTTTTACAGCAAAAACTCATAAAGTAGGTATGCCTTTACGTGTAATTATTTCGGAGAATGGCGCGTGGCAAAAGTGTTTGGGGAAGTTTTTACAAAAGAACTTAGCTCTCTTAACTATTGACGACCCTTATCAGGCGAAAAAATCGGACGATGTAATTGATTTTTTAAGAATAACCAGGACAAACGGTTGCGTGCCTTCTCAATTGACGTCAAAGACGTATTATTCTATCCCACATGAAGAACTGCTAGACTGCATGAATGAAGTAATTGACAGGTACGGAGCTGTTGCTTTTCAGAATGCCTCCGGCATCTCCGTACAAAACTTCTTGGCCCTCTTACAAACATACCTTGATTCCACTTACGCTGAATTTGATGGGCGTGTTTTTATTCAAAAGAAAGGAATATGCATAGTAGCATGCATTGCTCCATTGCTCAGCGATTTTTACTTAGCCATGCTAGACAGGACCGTTGAAAATCGTCTCATTAGCTCAAAAGCTGAAAAAGTTTTCCGTTTTGTAGATGACTACCAGATTCTGATAAAATCCGATGCGGTGAATTTTGATCAAGAAGTTAATGCCATTCTTTCAGTTTTTTCTGAAGTCCTCGCGCCTCTTGAAGTGACACACGAAGTACCTGTTGATGACTGCATAAAATTTCTTGACTTGACCCTGTACTTCACTGTTGCACATATGTGCTGGTCTTTTGAACCTAGGAGCAAAAAGCCGTTGCTTCTGTACAGTTCCTCTCATTCGAAGCTCGTAAAAAGGGGCATTATAGCGTCTTGCTTCAGTAACGCCATGAAAAAATCTTGCACCGGCAGGACTGCCAATAGTTTTTATTATCAGGTTCAGAGGCTCGTTACTGCAGGATACTCCCTCAACGTCTTAGCAGCTGTAGCGGCGGGGATGTTGAAAAAGTTAAAACTTTCTGCCGCTGTCGACCATAGTACCAGAAGAAAAAATGTGTCTGTGATACCCTACATTCATGTTGTATCGCATAATTTGAAAAGAATTGGTAAGAGAGCTGGAGTAGATGTTGTCTTTTCAGCTCCTGTGAAATTAAGAAGTCTGTGCGCGCGTGTAAATGGCCCCAGAAAGTCAAATGAAGGTGAACCCATCTGCACAAAAAAGCATGAGGTAAAATTTGTGAAGTGCGCAGAGAATCTGGTTTATTCGATCCCTTTGAGTTGTGGTGGTGCATATGTTGGACAAACTGGTCGTTGTTTGAACGATAGGCTGAGGGAGCACAAAAATGATGTCAAAAACGCTGCCCGCCCCATTGGTGTTCACTGTCGTGATTGTTCGTGCCAGCCTCTGTATGACAAAAGCAGGATTGTTGATAGACACAAAGATCAGCTGACTAGAGAGCTTATCGAAGCGTCTGAGATCTTGAAGATGGGTCAGAGGTGCGTAAGCACCCCTTCTGTCGCTATCCTGCAGAAAGAACATGAATATTTGCACACGTGTTAGCCTTGTGTTATCATATACGTGCCTGGTTGGAGGGATATCTGTCACGGTTCTGTGTGTGTTTTTTTCTGTTTTTCTGTTTTTTCAGTGTCCCTAGCGCCTTTATAAGCATGGCTCACTGAATAAAACATTCTGTTGTTAGTCAGCGCTGTGTATCGTCCTTTCTTGTCCTCTGGCCTTGTGCTGTTGCGTTGTTTCACTGGAAATCATGTCAGACCAACGTGCCCATTAGTTATTGTTGTGGTTATGCGTTCTTGGGAAACACAACTTCAGAGATAACATCAAGGCAGACACCAAAAAATTTTTTGGAACTCATACAAGAAACAGCACCCAGATACAGGGTTTCCTGGGTGAAATCCCTGAGGCTTTCGAATCCGCCGCTAATGGAAGGCGCCTGTAAATGATTATTGTAGCTTTCGGATTCGACTGCCGCGAGGGCTCAGTGCTTAGGCGCAAGGCTACTGAGGTGAACTACCCGGGTGCGAACCTGACCGTAGCGGCCGCGTTTAGATGGAGGCGAAAGGCGCGTTCTTTTGTACTCTTTACTTGGCGGGAGCGTGACGACTTTAGTGAGCTGCCGGTTAGTTACAAGGAAAGGAGTGGCGCAGTAATTTTTCGCTTCGCGGTGGACACTTCAACTTCAATAGCATTACGCGTATCACTTCGTATCCCGATACGCATAACGCGGTACGACTTCACTAAATAGGTTGTACAACGCCAACACAGCTTTCGCTGTGAAACTATAAGGTAGTCTGCATCCCTGAATAATCAGGATGCACAGAGTTAAAAAAACGTGAACCTTTAATATTGGTTATCAGGATCACACTGTATGTACGAGCGTTGTTCTCTTAACGCAGCACGTTTGGGGAAGGCAAGAGCCATACATTCCTAGCGGGTGTAACAAAGGAAAAAAGAGCTGGTTACTGTAGCCGGAAAAGTGCAGCACGGGAAGATGCGAAGATGCATGGCAACAAATTACACCACAATGCACCACAGTGG
>JARKHS020007836.1:0-24146 GCA_030143305.2 Amblyomma americanum | reverse complement strand
GTGAGACCACTACTGTCCTGAAGAAGACCGCACCGTGGTCGTAACGTTGATAAATAAATGTGTCGCTGTAGAAGTGCCCACTTCTCTTAAATCTTTATCCTGCAGAGCAAACGCAACCTACGTTCGTAACATTCTCTACAATGGCTCCGGCTCGCACTTCATCAAGACACGTCCTTTGTAAATTCCCCATCGAGAGCCCAACTAGCGCCATCAACGGGGACTCTCAAGTGAAATACTTGCACCAGCACTTCGATCCTGCGATCCCTCACACCCCAGCATTTATCTGCCAACCTGGTGCCAAAATTGAAGACATCCGCAACCTCCTGGATTGGGTACCACGAGGTGTGTCGGAGATCGTACTTCACATCGGATGCAACGACGTCGCAATCAAGGATGCCGCTACCGCCGCAGGCCGGTACGTGCAACTGATCCATCAAATCAGAGCAGGAAGATCTTTTATTATTTACATTTTTCCAACGCTCGTGCTACGTCGGGCTCCAAATTTGCGAAGAAATTCAACCTACAGGCCTCAAGTAGTAAAGATCAACCAGAAGGCCTAGACCTTTAATGCCCTCCTTATCGACATCTGCCGAGGAGAGCAGAACACATTCTTCTTAGATGATCGAATGGTAATATTCCACCCTAGCACAATTCTGTCTGCAGATGGCGTGCACCCCAGCTTCGGTCGAGTCTCGTTATTGTCTTTGAACATCTATAACTTATTCCTCCGAATTCGCCATCGCAGATTGGGGCAATGGAGAGGCTACGCGCCACAACATCCAGAACGTCGGCAGCAACAAAATTCGATTAATACTCCATAACCTCGAAAATTCGCACAAGTCGTATGCCAAAATGCTATGTCTACCAGACAAGCAGCAGCAAGCCGTCCAGACATCACCACCAGCACACCACTCACCTCCCGGACATCAAGGGGACGCTGCAGCGCAGCACTAAAACAGCAACCCCACACCACCAGTGGCACAGCAGCAGCACATTCCCCTACAGCAAGCAGCTCAGCCCAGGCGAGCACATCAAACAAGCCATCGTGTCGTGAGGCAAGCCGAAAAGAAGTACACAACCGACGCGGAAACCAGCCGTGGATTCTGCACCAGAACAGCAACCCATCACCAGCAGCCCGCCATATAACTGTGGACCGACCCCCAGCACCCCTGTTTTACCATATGACCTCCGGAAGCGTTGTGGTTCCGCCCAGCGAGTGCGCCGGGACTGATACACAGGCCGCGTGAGTACTCCGCCTTCCTTGTTCTCATATCACCGGCAGCCCTATTTCAAATCTTCAGGTTTCCTAAATTACGAAAAACAATTGATAAGCGAATTAGACACGACGTTCATGTTAAAACCTTAAAAACGTACCTCCGGGCTAATGTCGTACCGAAAGGTCTACAAGTAAAGCTGATACCAGCAATGAATATTCTGTCAGAAGGAGACAAAAAGAAATAGAACGACATATTAAAATCAGCTTCCCTAGAGTTACTCAAAATTACTATTCGGCACTCTGAGAAAACTTTGGTGATACTGGGAAAAAAGGAGCGTCGAGGTAGGAATAATCTTCTTGTTTGCGCGCTGGAGGCCGAGGAATTAGAACATTTAAAAACAAAAAAACTTCAGAAACAGGCATAATCAAAATTAGGAAATTTACACGGACAAAGTTCCCCATGACGAATGGCTGAAAGAAGTACTAAGTGCGGTTGGATCAAACTCTCCCCACCCCGATATCACTCAGTCAAAGATCAGCCAATGGCAAACACTCTCAAAGCAGGTCTATCAAAGTGTAGACAACGTCACCAATCTATCTCTAACACCGCTCGCAGAGTATGAGCGAGCCGTCCTATCTAGGGGGCGGACTTTTTGCCCCCGCACAGGCAAATACAAAGAATTCCAACTCCTGAAAGATCTTGACGACTTCGTCAGAAAACTTCGCCTGAGAGAATACTTCTTTGATAAGCGCGAAAACCCCCACCAAAACTCGGACTTCCACGCAGCAAACCAAAATTGGACTCCCAACATCGGGCGGGAAAAACACTTGGATATCTATATTAGGGCAGTTCAAAATGACATTATTGAAATTTTTAAAAACCACAGGTTAGGACCAGACAATCTTCCTAAAAGAGAACGTACTGCTCTAGAGGCGCTCAGCAACCACACCGACATCGTCATCAAGCCAGCTGATAAGGGTGGGGGCATTGTTATCTTGAACAGGGATGACTATTTAGCAGAAGGCATCCGACAGCTTTCTGACAAAAATGTGTATAAACAACTTCATGGCGATCCCACCGACGAGCACTCGAAAGCTATATATGACATCCTCCTTCACCTCACAAAACACAATGAAATCTCCCCGAAACTATGCAAGACACTCACGGCTACCCATCATTCTCCTGTGCGTTTTTACATGCTTCCTAAATTACATGAAGCCGGTATTCCTGAATGGCCAATAAATAAATTTCAGGAATCGGCACCATCACAGAACGAGTATCAAAGTACATTGACACTCTAATTAGCCACATTCCAGCCACACATCTATCCTACATCAAAGATACAAACCACTTCCTCCACCAGATAGACAATATAACATTGCCTGAAGGAGAGTTTCTTGTGACCATGGATGTAACATCCTTATATGCAAACATTCCCCATGCCGACGGCATTGCAACCTTTTTAGAATCTTATGAACAGCAGAGACCTCATGAATGTCCAAGCCCAAACGTCTTAGGAACACTAGCCAAAATTGTGTTAGAATAGAATAGCTTCGAATTTGATCTTCGAAATTATCTACTAGTAAGTGGCTCCGCTATAGGAACAAGCATGGCCCCAAATTATGCCAACATCTTGATGCATCATATAGATTCAAAATTTCTTTCTTCTTGTTCAATTCAGCCGCACTTTTTCAAGCGCAATTTGGATGATATTTTTATAATATCGACAAACACAGAACAACAACGTATCCAATTCATTGACAGTTTCAACTCCGTACACCCGAACATAAAGTTTACGCACACCTACACAGCCAGTCAAATTAATTTTCTTGATGTTGACATTCTGGTGGACAAGCGGTTAGTTCGTACAACTGTTTATAGAAAACCAACCGACTCTCAAAAATGTGTACATTTTCAAAGCGCCGATCCCCGTCACTGCAAAACCAGCATGCCTTATTCGCAGGCCCATTGTTTTCGAAGAATCTGCTCTAACGACCTAGACTATCATGACAACTCCGAACGCATGCGCAATCTGCTCTTAACACAGCGCTATCCACGTTCCCGTAATAATGACGCCATAAGCAGAGCTTCAAATCTGAACCGTAGTCAAATACTCCAGGGGCACCGAGGAGATAACCGAAATGATTACACTACAAACCTTACCCTCACATTTAACAGTAACGCCGTTTAAGAGCGTACGGCGTTGGGCTAGTCGGTCAATCATGATAAATACAAGGGGCAGTACACCCCCTTGTATTTACGACAACAGTAACGCACCGAACATAAACAGAATTCTTAATAAGCCCTTTAATATTCTCCAGCAAAGTCAACGACTATCAAAAATATTTACATGCGCACCCCATGTGATTTACAGGCGTGCCAAGAACATTCAGAACCATCTAGTCCGCTCTAAGGAACACAATACCCGAAAATACAAATGCCACCAGCCCTGTGGTAAAGGTCGCTGCAAAGCTTGCAAGGACATGCACACTAAGTGTTCCGCAACTCGTACGAGGTCAGTTTTCTAGCATTCAATCAACGGCAACTTTGACCGCGACTCATCAAACATTATTTACCTTCTTGAATGCACTGTGTGTAACCAGCAATACATAGGACAGACAAACATTGCATTCATCATTCGATTTAACAATCACCGCGCACACACCAAGTCTCTCCCAAATATTCCCCAATCCAAGCATGCAAACTCAGAAGGAGACCCATTTGATCAACTAAAAGTAACAATTATTCAAGGGGACTTCAAAAACGGCGAGAACGTGAACAGCGTGAATCCCATTTTATCCACAAGTTTAATACTTTTCAAGAAGGTTTTAACAAAAGGCCTGGTACCCTTTCTATTATTCACGGCCTCCAAACAAAATGATACTACAGTTCTAGTTAATTGGCCAACTCAGATATACCCTTAATAACTCCTAGTGTATATCCCAGGAAATCATACCCCTCCTTACTTACACTATCCTTCCTCGTGCAGTATTGATAAGCTTTGACGTTCTTTCCTTACTTTTTCCGACAATTTGAAATCTTTGCAAAAAGATAGCCTAGCCCTCCTCCACTACAAACAAGTGTTCCCGACGAACTCGGTTCAACGACCCGGCCAGGGAGAGGGATGCACTGTTCAGTGAAACCCAGACCCCCTGAGTAAGTTCTTACACAGGTGCTCGTTAACGTGTCCCACTCCTTCCTTAACGTACTAGCCCTCGGCTCACCGGAAATTAGTGAGACCCCCAAAAGGCGCCTGGTTTGGCCTGTTCGTCGCTGCCAGTGTCATTTGCGAAGCGGCGCCTCTTTGGCCACGCATCGGCAGCGGCGCCGATCTTTGTTTTTGTGCATTTTGTTTGCACGTTTTGCTTTCGTACGGCTGTGGTTCCTGCGCTGCCCATGTCTCCCGCACCGTCTTCCTCCCCCTTTCTCTCCTTTCGCCATCCACTTTTTTACCCCGTCCTTCCTTACTATACTAGTTCCCCCTTTTTTCTTTTCTTTCAATTTTTGCTTCCTCCCCAATCTTGTCCCTGTCTGCTCCCCGCATCCCGTCTTTATTTTTTTATCTGTTGTTCAATTTTTTGAACTGTTGTTGCTATTTGCTTGTTACACTCCTTTGTCCCTCCTCCGCAGCTCACAAACAAAACGTCCAACTGACGCGAGACCACCACAGTCCTTAAGACCGCACCGCGGTCGAAACGTTGATAAATAAATGTGTCCCTGTAGATGTGCCCACTTCTCTTAAATCTTTATCTTGCGGAGCCAACGCAACCTACGTTCTTATATATATATATATATATATATATATATATATATATATATATATATATATATATATATATATATATATATATATATATATATTTAATCAGCAAAAATTGAAGAAAGATAACAGGATTTATTTCACGACGTTTCGGCTGGAGGACCAGCCGAAACGTCGTGAATTAAATCCTGTTATGTTTCTTCAATTTTTGGTGATTTTAAATTATATTGACCAAATCAGCTGCCAGAAATCACTTTTGGTATATATATATATATATAGTGTGTGTGTGTGTGTGTGTTATATAAATATATACAATTCTAACGATATAGTATATTTAAGATTCCAGTCGGAATATCTCCATTCCTACTTTAGGAGCGTTACCTCTTACTCATCCCGATTCTCGATTTCATAGAGTCTGCTACCACCTGCCTTCGGTGTGAAATAGAAATTTATTAGTTCGGGGATATAAAGATGGCGGCTAGGTTTGGGTGCCAATGCCTACGTCAAAATCCAATGTGCCGGAAAGAAGTGAAACCACGTGGTTATGACGTCGTATTCAAAGATGTCCGGTGGCATATCTTTTCAGTCTCAAATCGAAGATGGCGGCCAAATTAGGTTTCTAATGGTGATGTCACGGTCCAGTAAGGCAGATAGAAGAGGGACCGCGTGATTGTAATATCATGGAGACGAAACGGTCGCACAGTTTCGGTTTTTATTCCAAGATGGCGCTTTTTCGTGTGAAGTGACAGCCTAGATGGCGGTCTCTAAAGTTACTTGTGCTCGGCTAGGCGGGGTGCGTTCAGCGCTATATAAACATCCGCCTCCATCGAGATCCCCTCTCAGATGCAAAGCCTACCTCCGTTTATTCTAATTCATATCAAATTTAGTAAATCAAACAGCTAGCACTCGTTGCTTCAGCTACTTCCCGACGGTGGCGGCTTCATTTTTTAGAAAGTGTTGCCATTATCGGCGTCTAAGAATATATGTCTAGTGATCATTCGATTACATGTGCAGAGCGACCTATGGGCAACGCGATGTACAGTTCCCGCTACGTCTCAGCTAAAGTTTTGTGCTTGCTATCAATAATATGATAAGCAACGTGTGCGCACTTGCTTAATATTAAACCAGCCTTCGTCCATGATGTCATTTTGATTGTCATTCAACGTGACAGCGAGAGATCTGCTTTGTAACAGAAATGTCATTTAGCCAACCTGCTAACTTTCTCACACCATCTGTTGGCGACTGCTTACAGCCATCACTACGGCAGCTGCAATAGTCTCGCAGCAAAAGTAATTTCTCCGGGTAGAAAACTGTTACGCGTTTCTTGTAAACTAGCCCTACCCTGTTCCTGGACGTTGCCCACCAAAGCAGCTTGTTCCTCTGTGGCTAGTTCGATTGCATAGACTTACAATTTCAGCTAAAGATCTGTTACTTCATTACACAAACCCGAGCATGTTAGCAGATGTGCAGGAACTATTGTGCATGCGATTTTTTCCACATTTTTCCCTTTATGATACGGCTTTAATGTCCATTGAATTCTGAGTTGGAGTGCTCTCCATTCTCCTTAATCCTAGGACTCGCCCTCTTGATTACTGCCTCTGATTTTGTATAGTACACATAATTTAAATCACACGAGTGCATTTCAAAGTGGGGTACATATTACTAGCAGTAAGTACAAATAAGAAAAATGGAGGCCAAAATCACCGCCAACAGACAGACAATAAGTATATTAACGCGGCAGGTCAAGTAAACCGGATGTCCAAGAGATTTCCCCTCTGGAGGACACAGCCCGTTACACGAGCCGAGCCTGAAGGCCCAGTGCCATCTGCGCAGCGCGAACTCCCGCTACCGCTCTACAGCGACTGTTAACGGCAATGCAGGCACATCGGCTGCTGCATAGGACCTAGAACCTGCGCATAACAATACTTGGAAAAAATGAATGCTAATTAATTAGCTCGGGTAATCCAGGATACCAATTGAAATCTACTGGCGTTTATTGTGTTCATTGGTGTTGGCGTTGACAACGTCGTGGACGCCGGTGATATTGAGGACAGGAAGGCCGCCTAACTGGGTCCCTCAGTCAGTGGACAATCCGCCGCAGTTGCCCAGTGGTAAGTACGCTCGGCTACTGATCAACAGTACCCTGGGTCGAACCCGACCGCGGCGGCCGCGTTTCGATGGAAGCGAAACGCAAAGGCGTCTTTGTGCTGTGCGATATCAGTGCCGGTTAAAGATGCCCAGATAACCGAAATTATTCCGGAGCCCTCCACTATGCCACCTCTTACTTCATTCCCTCTCTTTGAATCAGAATTGATGCCAGATGCCGGTGTTAGGAAAATGTTTTCCTTCCTTTCTATTATTATTTTAATAAAACCACTCACAAGTTACTACATTATCCCTTCCCTACGGCGCGGTTCAGGTGTTCGCCGAGGTGTGAGACAGATACTGCGCAATTTCCTTTTTCCAAGAACCAATTTTCATTATTTTAGTGGAGGCCTCAGCCGCGCTTTCAGGTAGGTGGATGTAGTGAGAAACAGAAAGGTTAATGGTGGAAGTTGGTTTTGAGGAAAGGAAATTGCGCAGTATCTATCTCACATCTCGGCGGACGTCTGAACCGTGCCGTAAGGAAAGGGACAAAACAGGGCCTGTGAGGAAAGGAAGAGGTGCCGTAGTGGAGGGCTCCGGAGTAATTTCGACCAACTGGGGACCGTTAACTTGGACTGATATCTTACAGCACTCAAGCGGCCTCCACCGAAACGCGGCCGTCGCGGTCTGTTTCAAACTCGGGCACCCTGTATCAGTAGCCGAGCGCTCTAACCACTGAGCCACTGTGGCAGGTGGTCCAATGACCCAGGAAGCCAGTTATGCGCCCTTTCTTTTTCTCGGGTTGGGGAAAACGAGATCGTTGAGACGCCAACCGAACAGCCTTATTCCAACCCAGCGAGTGCCGACACGAGCACGAGACGCATGCGAGCCGCCACAAGCCTTACGCGGAGGCACAGCCGCACAGCCGATACAAGCCACACTCCAGCTCCTCATGGGGCTACTGCCTACAAGACTCCTCAAAATCACCGGCGTCTACGGCGTTGTCAACGCCAATGCCAACGCCAATAAACACAACAGAAGCTAATAGCTTTAAATTGGTATCCAGGATCAGGTGAGCTAATTAGCATTCATTTTTTGAAGCGAAAGCTTACTGGCCGCGAATTTGCGATTTTGCCGTGGCCGCACATCGAGGAGGCACACGATGTCACAACGCGTGCCTCACATATCTCGGTGGACATCCGAACCGCGCTTTCTTCTTTCCTGCCCTGCTTTATCTCTTCCTTTTCGGCGCGGTTCGGGTGTCCACCAAGATATGTGAGACGATTACTGTGCCTTGTGCGCTCGCCACGCCATCTGGTATCACGCCACACAATGCGGCTCGCCGCCGCCGCCGTTCGGTATAACGTCACACCGCGTTCCTCGTCGTTGCGCTCGCCTCCGCTCGCTTCGCCATCTGCCTTTTATGCCTGATAACATGTCGGAGGATTTAAAAGCAGAGCTCGCGTGCCCCAGAACCACAGTTGTGTCGTATTAAATGCGACAACAACATAGCTAGAGAACTAGTCTAACCTGGACTTGCAATCAAGATAAACCAAGGCTTACCATGCTATGCCTTGCTTTCTCTACATATATCGTGGCATAATCAATGGTTCGACGAAAGTTCGTCTGGTCAGGCATTGTGTTAAAGAAAAAGGAATGCGGTCACTGACCATGTCATGAAATTCAATGACGTTTCGGAACCTCGTACGGGTTCCTTGATCACTGAGCGGTACAAGAAATTGTCGCGACTTATATACGTAACACGTGGCGCAAGGAGCGTGCGTAGATGGGTGGCATGGTTCCTTGCACCCGGTTCATGGTAGCTGGTGTCGATTGTATGATTAGAGATTCCATCAGCCGCCGAGATGACACGTTCCTTTCCTTCGCGATGACAGTGGCGTGGTCCCAGTCAATCGTTTGAGTATGCTCTTGCACATGCTCGGCAATGGCGTTCGTCGTGTGATTATTATTTCTGACGTCACGTTTGTGGTCGTTAAGCCTTCTGGAGAACTTTCCTGTTTCGCCAACGTAAACCTGGGGGCAATCAGCACACGGGATCTGGTATGTGACACCTGGAAATGCTTTAATCGGCAGTTTATCTTTCACGTTCACGAGCTGGTTAAGGAGCTTGCTGGTCGGGATGTGGGCAATGCGCATGTCATATTTTGCAAACACGCGGGATAGTGCTTCGCTGATTCCCTGCACGTAAGGAATGGCAGCACGCGCTTGGAATGTCTTGTTGCTTTGTGTTTCCGGCTGCAAGATCCGCTTCTGAATATTGTGGACAAAGCGACTAGGGTAACCGTTATTAGTCAGTTCTCGGTGAATCGTCCTCAGCTCGTTTTGCAATGAATTTTCATCTGAGCATATGCGTACGGCACGTGTTATTAAAGACAATACCACCGATGTCTTGTGGCCAGCCGGATGACACGACATAAAATTGAGGTAGCGACCTGAATGCGTAGGCTTCCTATAGATCGCCCTCCTATAGGGCGCCCTCATCCCTGCGAAGCAGTACATCCAGGAATGGCAAAGAGCCGTCTTTCTCAAGTTCAACGGTGAACTGTATATGCGCATTCTGGGCATTTAGGCTGTGCAGGAAGCGTGTGACGTCTTGTTTCTTCAAAATGCAGAAGCAGTAGTCTACGTAGCGGTAGAATACTTTGGGTGCAGGAATGAAGGTGGCTAGCACTTTTTCTTCCAGGGCTTCTATTACTAAATTGGCCGTTGTAACTGATATTGACGCCCCCATTGCCGTGCCTTGTGTCTGCTGATAGAAACTGCCGCCGTAGGAAAAATAAGTGTTGCCAAGGCAAAATCTCAGCAGCTCGCAAAGTTCCGGAACGTCGAAGGGTGTGCGGCCAGGGAGACCAGTGTCAGATTCCAGGGCTTTTTCACATGTAGCTACTGCTAAATCCACTGGTACGCTAGTAAAAAGCGATGCCACGCCAAACGAAACCATAATGTCGTCTTCACTCAGCGAGATGCCATGTAACTTAGAAGCAAACGTGGACGACTTTCCGACATGCGTTGATGTCTTGCCGGCTAGAGGACTCAACACCAGGTGAAGATAGCCTGATAGCCTATAAAGTGGCGATCTGGTGAAGTCGACAATAGGTCGAAGCGGTACCCCAGACTTGTGGTCTTTAGGCAGGCTGTAAATTGCAGGAGCTGAACCGTTTGTGCACAGCAGCCGGTAATAAAGGCTGTTCTGGTGCGGAGGAACCAAAATGAACAGTCTGGCCAGCAGTTGTTGCAGCTTGGTCTGTAGTCTGCTTGTTGGATCACGGGCTAGAGGAGTGTAAGTCCGATGGTCTCCGAGAAGGGCCAACAATTTCTTGTTGTAGTCGCTCTTGTCAAGCAAGACTGTGGTGTTGCCTTTGTCGGAAGGAAGGATGACGATGCTACTGTTATTCCGCAGGCTGCGAATGGCTTGCTTTTCTGCTACCCACGACCGCGTTCTTGCACTGTGTTTCCGCAAACCGGAGAGCACACCAATGGCACGGGTGCGTGCCTCTTCTCGAACGGCAGAGGGAAGTTGACTAACCGCTCTTTCGACTGCGCACACAACTTCGCTTGGCCTCGGTGATGCTTGTGTGTTGAAATTCCAACCGCGTGACAGCACCACAGCCTCCTTCTCCGTCGGCGTATAGGAGGAAAGGTTGATGACGTCTTGTGCGCCTTGGGACACTTCTGGTCGGAGTGCCTGCAGTTTCCTCTCTTGGGACGTTCTATGGCGACGTTCCCTCATAGTAGCGGTAAAGTTCGCGTGCAACTGCACTTCTGGAACGTCCTCCGGCATCAGATGCTCCAGATGCCGACGAGCAAAAAACGTTTGTGTTTCCAAAGTCCCTAGCTTCTGACGGCACTCCAGAACACGTGACTGCAGTTGCTTCCGCTCGGCCTGTCGAATAATCTGGTGGCCCCAAGACGTGGCGACCGGTCTTCCTAGCCGCAGACTCTTCGGCGTTAAGTGCTCCCGTTTGCACGTGAGGTTGAAGTCCAGGTGCGTCTTGAACGCAGCTACCTTTAAACTCACCGAGACGAACCGGCGTATCTTCGTAACGACGTCTTGTCCATATGTGCTCCGGTAGTTAACATAATCAATAGTTCGACGAAAGTTCGTCCGGTCAGGCATTGTGTTAAAGAAAAAGGAATGCGGTCACTGACCATGTCATGAAATTCAAAGACGTTTCGGAACCTCGTACGGGTTCCTTGATCACTGAGCGGTACATCGGGGCATCGTGTATAGGGTTCGCTGCGCTGATTGCGAGCATGTCTATATCGGTGAAACAGGTGATTTTCGGAAAAGATTTCAGCAGCACCACAATGATGTCAAGAACAAGCGCGTGGCAACAAACGCACTGGCTGATCATGCTATCTCTGAGGACTATGACATCGACTGGGACGGCTCGAAGATAATCGGAAAAGAAAAGAGCAAGACGACAAGGCTTTACCTAGAATCTTTTTATATTCAGACGACGGCAAACACGCTTAATCGCAACGAAGGCAATCTACAACCGATATACTCCCGCTGCTTGCGTCATACCATGAAACCTATATAACTTAGTAGAATGGAAAGTTGGGCGAGTTGGTATGCGTTCATTTTGAGTGGAAAAAACAGCGCGAAAGGGACGGAAGACAAAGAAGAAGGAAACCACACGGACGAGCGCTGACTCACAACTATTTTTTATTCAGAAAAAAACAGACATTTATATTTAAAAAGTCACATGACCTGACGTCACTCGCGTACATGCCCAGAAATACAACAGTCTAAGACTATATCATGAGTCAAGATTAAAACCTTACAACTCGATTTCAGAACTCTGTGATTAACCGAAAAAAACACGAGACAGCCAGAAAAAAACAAAGGTACTAAAAAACAAAGGTACTAAAAAAACAAAACACAAATCACGTGTTGTCAAGAAAAGCGACCTCTTTATCGACCATCAATAAGGAAGGCTGACTGGTGCATTCATCCCGTCTTTTCCGAATGTGATATGCCTCAATGAGCTCCCTTGTCGTCTTATCTCTATGGCGGAATAAAATACGTGTGCGCGCGACTAGAGGTCTGCATACTTTCTTATTTTCAATCTTGCAAGCTTCGCAGTGCTCTCTTAGATGCGAATAGTTTGAATCTGATAGTGAACGAAGATGCTCCCTAAGTCGAATATTTATACATCGGCCGGTCTCTCCTATATATACTTTTTTACATGAAAGAGGAAGTTCATACACAACTGAACATGCGCACTCTACACACCTTGATCTATGGGAAACCAAACAACGAAATGGGCTAATTCTTGATATATTGTCATGGCGATTCCCTATCATGCGACAAAGCCCCCCAACATGTGTGGCGCAGAAAACACCACATTCACGTCAAATCTGCCCGCCACCTTTTTTAGATTATGAGCCGTTTGGTGCATATACGGAATAACAGCAAATTTTTTTCCCGTTCTGTCCAATTTTGTATTCAAGAAATCTTTTCGCACTACCCTCACCAGCTTCTCGCAAGTTGCTGAAATCACCCCCTGTGGAAACCCTGCGGCTTCTAATCTACTTACTTGTAACATCAGACTGTCGGCTATGCAGTGATGGCATGAATTTGTGAGGCTTGAACGTAAGGTAGTCATTGCAATTCCATTCTTTACTAGCTTTGAGTGCCCCGAGGTAAAACTTAACACCGGTTTTTGGGATCGGGGTGAATGCATCCAGCAGATGTGCTCTTCCCTAAAAAACAACTTCAAACTTAAAAACTGCAGTGCATTTTCTGACGGCAACTCGAAAGTGAAGGACAGTCCTTTACCACATTCTTGAAAAACCTTTAGAATGTCATTCACTCTTGTATTGAAACTGTCCCTGTCTACTAATACTAAGAAATCATCAACAAATCTTGAAATATGCATTGCAAGACCCCCAATTTTGTTTTTTATTTCCTTGTCTACCTGGGAAAGATAAATACTGCTTAGGGCTGGAGCAACCTTCGAACCTATGCATATGCCCTTTCTTTGAACATATACATCTCCTCGCCATCCCACGTATGTTGATTGCAAATAGAAAGCCAAAATCTCAAGAAAAGCAGACACCGAAATGCCGCACCGACTCACAAACCTAGCTTCGTCATTTTCTTCATCTATGCACTTGCGTACCGCTTTTAACATGCCTTTATGCGGAAGAGAATAATAAAGGTCTTGTTTGTCTATGCTGAAACCGGTACACCTTCCTGGATTTTCTTGCCTTAGGAACTTGACAAGAACATCGGCATTTTTCACAGCGAAAGGATCGTCAACTATCAATCCTGAAATGTGTTCCTGTAGGTAACTAAAGATTAAATACTGCCAAGTGCCGCCTTCGGAAACTATAGCCCTAAATGGGACATCGATCTTGTGGGTTTTTGCCGAAAAAAATAAGTCCAATTCCGTTCCCTGTGATTTCTGAACCGAGGTGGCTAATGCTTTTGAAATTAAACTCATTCAACAATGAAATCACCCACTCTTTCACAACCACGTGTTCTACGTTGACCCGTTTAAAACACTTTTTGACAGCCGCCAAAGCCTTTTCATTGAACATCCCTTCCGGAATCACAACAAAATGCCCTTCCTTATCTGATAACACAAGTCTTAAATCGGCACTGTGGAAATAATCTACGAGGCCACGCAAGTCCTTACTCCGTTTCGGTCTGCCCGGTGACACACCCAAAGCGTTGATGCTCTCCTCCAGGAACCTTGGCCGAAGTTCATCCTTGACTTTTCTGGAGATACTTCTGGAAATGGCTAGCATCTCCACCGGCGATAGGATTGGCTCCTGGGAGTACTTCGGTCCGTGTTCAAGGGTCTTACGGTGTTGCGGTGGAAGATGTGCTTCGCCCAGAAGCTGCACTCTTCCAGCTTGCTTTGCGGTCCTTTCTTTCCTTGGAAGGTGAGGAAGGGCGGAAGCCCACAAGAACTCCGTCGTCTGCAGTGAGGTTGCAAACCACTCCCTGTAGACCTTGGTTTGCTGATGTTCTGTTCCCTACCGCCCACATGCTATCCATAAGCACTCCTTCAGATACCGTGCCTGTCGCCAAAGCTCTGAACGAAGAATGCGACAAATACATCTTGAATGCCCTGGTGACGGCTGTAGAACTCCGCACACGTGCGGCAGATCCGTGGGGCAAAGGCCGCGCTTGAAATGCCACGCAGCTACTCTGGCTCTGCATACACATACTGCATACAACGTGGCGATGTACGCTGGGGAAGACAGGTCTAAGTTGAAACACGTAAAAGAGCCCTGTGCACTAGAAATACACTGTAGTAGAATGGAAAGTTGGGCGAGTTGGTATGCGTTCACTTTGAGTGGAAAAAACAGCGCGAAAGGGACGGAAGACAAAGAAGAAGGAAAACACACGGACGAGCGCTGACTCAAAACTGTTTTTTATTAAGAAAAAAACAGACATTTATATTCAAAATGAACGCATACCAACTCGCCCAACTTTCCATTCTACTACAGTGTATTTCTAGTGCACAGGGCTTTTTTACGTGTTTCAACTTAGACCTGTCTTCCCCAGCGTACATCGCCACGTTGTATGCAGTATGTGTATGCAGAGCCAGAGTAGCTGCGTGGCATTTCAAGCGCGGCCTTTGCCCCACGGATCTGCCGCTCGTGTGCGGAGTTCTACAGCCGTCACCAGGGCATTCAAGACGTATTTGTCGCATTCTTCGTTCAGAGCTTTGGCGGCAGGCACGGTATCTGAAGGAGTGCTTATGGGTGGCATGTGGGCGGTACGGAACAGAACATCAGGAAACCAAGGTCTACAGGGAGTGGTTTGCAACCTCACTGCAGACGACGGAGTTCTTGTGGGCTTCCGCCCTTCCTCACCTTCCAAGGAAAGAAAGGACTGCAAAGCAAGCTGGAAGAGTGCAGCTTCTGGGCGAAGCACATCTTCCACCGCAACACCGTAAGACCCTTGAACACGGACCGAAGTACTCCCAAGAGCCAATCCTATCACCGGTGGAGATGCTAGCCATTTCCAGAAGTATCTCCAGAAAAGTCAAGGATGAACTTCGGCCAAGGTTCCTGGAGGAGAGCATCAACGCTTTGGGTGTGTCACCGGGCAGACCGAAACGGAGTAAGGACTTGCGTGGCCTCGTAGATTATTTCCACAGTGCCGATTTAAGACTTGTGTTATCAGATAAGGAAGGGCATTTTGTTGTGATTCCGGAAGGGATGTTCAATGAAAAGGCTTTGGCGGCTGTCAAAAAGTGTTTTAAACGGGTCAACGTAGATCACGTGGTTGTGAAAGAGCGGGTGATTTCTTGGTTGAATGAGTTTAATTTGAAAGCATTAGCCACCTCGGTTCAGAAATCACAGGGAACGGAGTTGGACTTATTTTTTTCGGCAAAAACCCACAAGATCGATGTCCCATTTAGGGCTATAGTTTCCGAAGGCGGCACTTGGCAGTATTTAATCTCTAGTTACCTACAGGAACACATTTCAGGATTGATAGTTGACGATCCTTTTGCTGTGAAAAATGCCGATCTTCTTGTCAAGTTCCTAAGGCAAGAAAATCCGGGAAGGTGTACCGGTTTCAGCATAGACATACAAGACCTTTATTATTCTCTTCCGCATAAAGGCATGTTAAAAGCGGTACGCAAGTGCATAGATGAAGAAAATGACGAAGCTAGGTTTGTGAGTCGGTGCGGCATTTCGGTGTCTGCTTTTCTTGAGATTTTGGCTTTCTATTTGCAATCAACATACGTGGGATGGCGAGGAGATGTATATGTTCAAAGAAAGGCCATATGCATAGGTTCGAAGGTTGCTCCAGCCCTAAGCAGCATTTATCTTTCCCAGGTAGACAAGGAAATAAAAAACAAAATTGGGGGTCCTGCAATGCATATTTCAAGATTTGTTGATGATTTTTTAGTTTTAGTAGACAGGGACAGTTTCAATACAAGAGTGAATGACATTCTAAAGGTTTTTCAAGAATGTGGTAAAGGACTGTCCTTCACTTTCGAGTTGCCGTCAGAAAATGCACTGCAGTTTTTAAGTTTGAAGTTGTTTTTTAGGGAAGAGCACATCTGATGGATGCATTCACCCCGATCCCAAAAACCGGTGTTAAGTTTTACCTCGGGGCACTCAAAGCTAGTAAAGAATAGAATTGCAATGACTACCTTACGTTCAAGCCTCACAAATTCATGCCATCACTGCATAGCCGACAGTCTGATGTTACAAGTAAGTAGATTAGAAGCCGCAGGGTTTCCACAGGGGGTGATTTCAGCAACTTGCGAGAAGCTGGTGAGGGTAGTGCGAAAAGATTTCTTGAATACAAAATTGGACAGAACGGGAAAAAATTTGCTGTTATTCCGTATATGCACCAAACGGCTCATAATCTAAAAAAGGTGGCGGGCAGATTTGACGTGAATGTGGTGTTTTCTGCGCCACACAAGCTGGGGGGGCTTTGTCGCATGATAGGGAATCGCCATGACAATATATCAAGAATTAGCCCATTTCGTTGTTTGGTTTCCCATAGATCAAGGTGTGTAGAGTGCGCATGTTCAGTGGTGTATGAACTTCCTCTTTCATGTAAAAAAGTATATATAGGACAGACCGGCCGATGTATAAATATTCGACTTAGGGAGCATCTTCGTTCACTATCAGATTCAAACTATTCGCATCTAAGAGAGCACTGCGAAGCTTGCAAGATTGAAAATAAGAAAGTATGCAGACCTCTAGTCGCGCGCACACGTATTTTATTCCGCCATAGAGATAAGACGACAAGGGAGCTCATTGAGGCATATCACATTCGGAAAAGACGGGATGAATGCACCAGTCAGCCTTCCTTATTGATGGTCGATAAAGAGGTCGCTTTTCTTGACAACACGTGATTTGTTAATGCGGCGAGTTGGGCGTGTTGGTACATAGTTTTCTAGAAAAGCAGCGCTGAACAGACGAGGACAGAGACGAGGCGACAAGGACGGGCGCTGAACTGACAACAAATTTTATTGAAGGGATTCACATTTATAAACGTAGTGCAGCTACCGTTCGCGCATGCTCAGGAAAGTCAGCTCTTTTGGTGAAAGGGCGATAGAGGCTGTGCTGACGCAGCCCTCTCCCAGGCTATATATCTGATTTGATTCAGCTATTTCTCTAGTCATACGTACACTGCTCTTTCTGATTATGGAGGTGTCACCGAGTGCAGGAGTACAATCTAGGCAAGTGATACAGTGACTTGCGAGGAAGCCTTCAAAATCTTTTCCCTCGCGTGCATTTTTCACGTTCAAGGCATGCTCTCTTAACCTCTCGTTTACGCATCTCCCAGTTTGGCCAACATACGTCTTTCCACAACTTAACGGAATTTTGTAAACTACACCTTCTGTGCAATCAACATAAGGCCGCCTATGTTTTTTGCCACAGCCACGCTTCTGGGTCGCCTCCGGATTAGTGATCCTGCAAAGCTTGGACAGCTTGTGAGGGGCAGAGAAGACCACTTTCACGTCGTAACGCTGGGCTACCTTTTTCAGATTGTGCGAAAGTGAGTGTATGTAAGGTATAACAGCTACCTTCTGCCTGCGCTGTGCGCGGCTATCGCACGTATGCACCTTGCTGCGCATGTGTTTTAGGCAGCTTTCAGCGACTGAAACCAGGAGGTGGTGCGGGTACCCAGCGCTAAGCAGTCTATCTGCTTGACGATTGAATGCTTGCGACATCAGATGCGGGCAGGATTTGCCGAGAGCGTTCTTGAGGCAAGACATGGCAATAGCTCGTTTAACGAGCTTGGAGTGGGCGGAGTTGAACGCCAGAAGTGGTTTGTTGGCGCGCGGTTCATAGCACCAGCAGACACCATCATCTTTAAAGTGGAACCGGATGTCTAGAAATCTAATTTGGCCATTTACTGGAAGTTCGTGGGTGAGGTCAAGAGGATTCATCACAATACCGAATGAACCCAGTACATTCTTACTGATACGTTGAATCGCCTGCGCGTCACAGTCTAAGACAACTAAAAAATCGTCCACGTAACGAAAAACCTTGATAACATTGCTGTCCATGGGAGAAGCGAGCAGTTGACGATCGAAATGAGCCAGCAGAAGGTCACTGAGAACCGGGGCTATGCAGGACCCGATACATATACCCTGCTTTTGTAGGTGGGGCATCCCTTCAAACTGGATATAGGTTGATTGGAGATAAAACTTTAAAAGTTCTAAAAAACCCCCAACTGTGACCCCCGCAGTATTTTGAAAAGCAATGGAGCCATATTTGTCAATGGAAAGCTCAACGCACTCAAGGATGAGCTTGTGAGGTAAAGAATAAAAGAGATCTTTAATGTCAATGGAGAAAGCCTGGTAGCATTTGTCAGTGTTAGTGCTAAAAAATTCTAAAACCTGGTTGGAATTGTTAACAATAAACGGGTCGTCCACGGGTAAAAGCTTAAGATGGAGCTGTAAAAAACGAGCAACAGAGTGCTGCCATGTACCAGTTTCAGAGACTATGGTTCTCAGTGGCACATCTACCTTATGGGTTTTAGCGCTAAAAAAGACATCTAAAAAATCTTTCTTGCTCTTATCGATCGCCTTGACAAGATCAGATAGATTCAACCGCTCGCAAAGTTTCTTCGCTCTGGACTTGACTTTGCCTAGAGACACCTTTGCATGACCAGAAAACACAGCAGAAATAGCTTCCCTAGATTTGGATATGAACACTGAGCTAGGCAATACAGCGAATCCGCCTTCTTTGTCAGCTAGGAGAAGACGAAGCGAGTGGTCACGTAGGAAACTAATTACACGTCTCACGGGTAGACAGTCACTGTCTACCCGTGAGACGTGTAATTAGTTTCCTACGTGACCACTCGCTTCGTCTTCTCCTAGCTGACAAAGAAGGCGGATTCGCTGTATTGCCTAGCTCAGTGTTCATATCCAAATCTAGGGAAGCTATTTCTGCTGTGTTTTCTGGTCATGCAAAGGTGTCTCTAGGCAAAGTCAAGTCCAGAGCGAAGAAACTTTGCGAGCGGTTGAATCTATCTGATCTTGTCAAGGCGATCGATAAGAGCAAGAAAGATTTTTTAGATGTCTTTTTTAGCGCTAAAACCCATAAGGTAGATGTGCCACTGAGAACCATAGTCTCTGAAACTGGTACATGGCAGCACTCTGTTGCTCGTTTTTTACAGCTCCATCTTAAGCTTTTACCCGTGGACGACCCGTTTATTGTTAACAATTCCAACCAGGTTTTAGAATTTTTTAGCACTAACACTGACAAATGCTACCAGGCTTTCTCCATTGACATTAAAGATCTCTTTTATTCTTTACCTCACAAGCTCATCCTTGAGTGCGTTGAGCTTTCCATTGACAAATATGGCTCCATTGCTTTTCAAAATACTGCGGGGGTCACAGTTGGGGGTTTTTTAGAACTTTTAAAGTTTTATCTCCAATCAACCTATATCCAGTTTGAAGGGATGCCCCACCTACAAAAGCAGGGTATATGTATCGGGTCCTGCATAGCCCCGGTTCTCAGTGACCTTCTGCTGGCTCATTTCGATCGTCAACTGCTCGCTTCTCCCATGGACAGCAATGTTATCAAGGTTTTTCGTTACGTGGACGATTTTTTAGTTGTCTTAGACTGTGACGCGCAGGCGATTCAACGTATCAGTAAGAATGTACTGGGTTCATTCGGTATTGTGATGAATCCTCTTGACCTCACCCACGAACTTCCAGTAAATGGCCAAATTAGATTTCTAGACATCCGGTTCCACTTTAAAGATGATGGTGTCTGCTGGTGCTATGAACCGCGCGCCAACAAACCACTTCTGGCGTTCAACTCCGCCCACTCCAAGCTCGTTAAACGAGCTATTGCCATGTCTTGCCTCAAGAACGCTCTCGGCAAATCCTGCCCGCATCTGATGTCGCAAGCATTCAATCGTCAAGCAGATAGACTGCTTAGCGCTGGGTACCCGCACCACCTCCTGGTTTCAGTCGCTGAAAGCTGCCTAAAACACATGCGCAGCAAGGTGCATACGTGCGATAGCCGCGCACAGCGCAGGCAGAAGGTAGCTGTTATACCTTACATACACTCACTTTCGCACAATCTGAAAAAGGTAGCCCAGCGTTACGACGTGAAAGTGGTCTTCTCTGCCCCTCACAAGCTGTCCAAGCTTTGCAGGATCACTAATCCGGAGGCGACCCAGAAGCGTGGCTGTGGCAAAAAACATAGGCGGCCTTATGTTGATTGCACAGAAGGTGTAGTTTACAAAATTCCGTTAAGTTGTGGAAAGACGTATGTTGGCCAAACTGGGAGATGCGTAAACGAGAGGTTAAGAGAGCATGCCTTGAACGTGAAAAATGCACGCGAGGGAAAAGATTTTGAAGGCTTCCTCGCAAGTCACTGTATCACTTGCCTAGATTGTACTCCTGCACTCGGTGACACCTCCATAATCAGAAAGAGCAGTGTACGTATGACTAGAGAAATAGCTGAATCAAATCAGATATATAGCCTGGGAGAGGGCTGCGTCAGCACAGCCTCTATCGCCCTTTCACCAAAAGAGCTGACTTTCCTGAGCATGCGCGAACGGTAGCTGCACTACGTTTATAAATGTGAATCCCTTCAATAAAATTTGTTGTCAGTTCAGCGCCCGTCCTTGTCGCCTCGTCTCTGTCCTCGTCTGTTCAGCGCTGCTTTTCTAGAAAACGTGGTTTGTGTTTTGTTTTTTTAGTACCTTTGTTTTTTAGTACCTTTGTTTTTTTCTGGCTGTCTCGTGTTTTTTTCGGTTAATCACAGAGTTCTGAAATCAAGTTGTAAGGTTTTAATCTTGACTCATGATATAGTCTTAGACTGTTGTATTTCTGGGCATGTGCGCGAGTGACGTCAGGTCATGTGACTTTTTAAATATAAATGTCTGTTTTTTTCTGAATAAAAAATAGTTGTGAGTCAGCGCTCGTCCGTGTGGTTTCCTTCTTCTTTGTCTTCCGTCCCTTTCGCGCTGTTTTTTCCACTCAAAATGAACTATATAACTTACCTTCACTCCTGTCTTTCTTTCATTGTGAACAAGGCCCCCGTAAGCCGGGCCGAAACGTCATCCTTTTTAACGATTGGTCGGCGCTTGAAGATTTTCCGCCATGAACATACCCGACCAGACGGGTTTCCGTCGAACCCTGGATTTCACCTTTCTCTCGTCTACTCTTCGACGGCTTGTAAAATCGATGCTCGTGAATTTTGCTAGTTTCGATCTAAAACGATGTATCCCGTTGTTTTGAGCCGGAATACAAGTTTTCGCGCACTTCTGAGAGAAAAAGTTTACACCTTTCTCTCGTCTACTCTTCGACGAATAGTAAAATCGATGCTCGTGAATCTTGCTAGTTTCGATCTTAAACGATGTATCCCGTTGTTTTCAGCCGGAATACAAGTTTTCGCGCACTTCTGAGAGAAAAAGTTTACGCCTTTCTCTCGTCTACTCTTCGACGACTAGTAAAATCGATGCTCGTGAATCTCGCTAGTTCCGATCTAAAACGATGTATCCCGTTGTTTCGAGCCGGAATACAAGTTTTCGCGCAGTTCTGAGAGAAAAAGTTTACACCTTTCTCTCGTCTACTCTTCGACGACTAGTAAAATCGATGTTCGTGAATCTCGCTAGTTTCGATCTAAAACGATGTATCCCGTTGTTTCGAGCCGGAATACAAGTTTTCGCGCAGTTCTGAGAGAAAAAGTTTACACCTTTCTCTCGTCTACTCTTCGACGACTTGTAAAATCGATGCTCGTGAATTTTGCTAGTTTCGATCTAAAACGATGTGTCCCGTTGTATTGAGCTGGAATACAAGTTTTCGCGCAGTTCTGAGAGAAAAAGTTTACACCTTTCTGTCGTCTACTCTTCGGCGACTTGTAAAATCGATGCTCGTGAATTTTGCTAGTTTCGATATAAAAAGATGTATACCGTTGTTTTGAGCCGGAATACAAGTTTTCGCGCAGTTCTGAGAGAAAATGTTTACACCTTTCTCTCGTCTACACTTCGACGACTTGTAAAATCGATGCTCGTGAATTATGCTAGTTTCGATCTAAAACGATGTATCCCGTTGTTTAGAGCCGGAATACAAGCTTTCGCGCAGTTCTGAGAAAAAACCTTTACACCTTTCTCTCGTCTACTCTTCGACGACTAGTAAAATCAATGTTCGTGAATCTCGCTAGTTCCGATCTAAAACGATGTATCCCGTTGTTTTGAGCCGGAATACAAGTTTTCGCGCAGTTCTGAGAGAAAAAGTTTACACCTTTCTCTCGTCTACTCTTCGACGACTAGTAAAATCGATGTTCGTGAATCTCGCTAGTTTCGATCTAAAACGATGTATCCCGTTGTTTCGAGCCGGAATACAAGTTTTCGCGCAGTTCTGAGAGAAAAAGTTTACACCTTTCTCTCGTCTACTCTTCGACGACTTGTAAAATCGATGCTCGTGAATTTTGCTAGTTTCGATCTAAAACGATGTATCCCGTTGTTTTGAGCTAGATTACAAGTTTTCGCGCAGTTCTGAGAGAAAACGTTTACACCTTTCTGTCGTCTACTCTTCGGCGACTTGTAAAATCGATGCTCGTGAATTTTGCTAGTTTCGATCTAAAACGATGTATCCCGTTGTTTTGAGCCGGAATACAAGTTTTCGCGCAGTTCTGAGAGAAAATGTTTACACCTTTCTCTCGTCTACACTTCGACGACTTGTAAAATCGATGCTCGTGAATTATGCTAGTTTCGATCTAAAACGTTGTATCCCGTTGTATTGAGCCGGAGTACAAGTTTACGCGCAGTTCTGGGAGAAAAAGTTTACACCTTTTTCGCGTCTACTCTTCGACGACTTGTAAAATCGAAGTGCGTAAATCTTGCTAGTTGCGATCTAAAACGATGTATCCCGCTGCTTTGAACTCGAATACAAGTTTTCGCGCAGTTCTTAGAGAAAAAGTTTACACCTTTCTCTCGTCTACTCTTCGACGACTTGTAAAATCGATGCTCGTGAATTTTGCTAGTTTCGATCTTAAACGATGTATTCCGTTGTTTTGAACCGGAATACAAGTTTTCGCGCAGTTCTGAGAGAAAAAATTTACACCTTTCTCTCATCTACTCTTCGATGATTTGTAAAATCGATGCTCGTGAATCTTGCTAGTTTCGATCTAAAACGATGTATCTCGTTGTTTTTTTTTGGCCGGAATACAAGCTTTCGCGCAGTTCTGAGAGAAAAAGTTTACACCTATCTCTCGTCTACTCTTCGACGACTTGTAAAATCGATGCTTGTGAATTTTGCTAGTTTAGATTTAAAACGATGTATCCCGTTGCTTTGAACCTAAATACAAGTTTTCGCGCAATTCTTAGAGAAAACGTTTACACCTTTCTCTCGTCTACTCTTCGACGACTTGTAAAATCGATGCTCGTGAATTTTGCTAGTTTCGATCTTAAACGATTTATCCCGTTGTTATGAACCGGAATACAAGTTTTCGCGCAGTTCTGAGAGGAAAAATTTACACCTTTCTCTCATATACTCTTCGATGATTTGTAAAATCGATGCTCGTGAATCTTGCTAGTTTCAATCTAAAACGATGTATCCCGTTATTTTGAGCCGGAATACAAGTTTTCGCGCACTTCTGAGAGAAAAAGTTTACACCTTTCTCTCGTCTACTCTTCGACGACTAGTAAAATCGATGCTCGTGAATCTTGCTAGTTTCGATCTTAAACGATGTATCCTGTTGTTTTGAGCCGGAATACAAGTTTTCGCGCAGTTCTGAGAGAAAAAATTTACACCTTTCTCTCGTCTACTCTTCGACGACTTGTAAAATCGATGCTCGTGAATCTTGCTTGTTTCGATCTAAAACGATGTATCTCGTTGTTTTTTGGCCGGAATACAAGCTTTCGCGCAGTTCTGAGAGAAAAAGTTTACACCTTTCTCTCGTCTACTCTTCGACGACTTGTAAAATCGATGCTTGTGAATTTTGCTAGTTTAGATCTAAAACGATGTATCCCGTTGTTTTGAGCCGGAATACAAGTTTTCGCGCAGTTCTGAGAGAAAACGTTTACACCTTTCTCTCGTCTACTCTTCGACGACTTGTAAAATCGATGCTCGTGAATTTTGCTAGTTTCGATCTAAAACGAT
>JARKHS020007835.1:0-76140 GCA_030143305.2 Amblyomma americanum | reverse complement strand
TAGTCAGCTCAAAGGTCACTGACCTCTATCACGCATAAACGAACGCCTTTGCATCACTATCTCCAACCTGGTGCCTGCGCACGCGAGGCTTGCTTCTAGACACGCATTGCCGAAGGCATTTGTCGTTTCTAAAGAAATGAAAAGAACGAATTGAACAAATGAATGAAAGCGCTCAGTCAAGAGAATGTGTTTACGGTCGGGGGTCCAGGGCAGGTCAACTGCGGGTAACAGGGCAGGTCACCGCGGGTCACCGCCCTGCTACTTTCGGACTGGACGGCGGAGAGCGTCTGAGCACTGGCACAGAGGTAAAATAGAGATCCAGAACAAGATAAGGGGTACAGTGGCCTTCTTATCGATAAGTTCCAAAAAGAAAGGCCACTAATGGGAACAGGTCTTCCTTAGCATTCCACCGGACGTCCCGGGGAACGCAAAGAAACAACAGACGAGCTCGTGGTGGTGGAACCGCGCCGAAGCTCCTGTTGTTCTGATCGATTTCTTCAGCGAAGCGTCGTTGAACTTCGACAGGGTGCATATTTTGGGCTCGCTCCTCAGTGGCGTCTGCACTGCGCTTATCAACACTGTGCATTTGTTTTCTTTTCTTTTTTTGACAGAGGTTAGAGTGAGGGGAGAGGAGGACGCAATTCGGTATTCAGGTCACGTCTCGAGCGTCTCCCTCGACGAACGACCGTCCTTTTTCTATGCCCACAGGTTTGTCAGGTCTTTATAAAAGAGCGTTCGAAGAAAACGTTGCGCTAACGAGAGCTCTAGGCAGAGAGCTCAACAAGACTCGCTCCGCTTTCCTATTCTCCTTCCCCGAACCACGCGTAGAAATGAAAACAAAACTGATAGCGACTGATCCGACCTGTAACCATCCCACACAAGACAAGAAAAAGGGGGACACGTGCTTTGCGGGTTTTTGGGTTTGTCTTATTTCGTTGAAATCAATATCAGCCCATGTGTGTAACGAAAGGACTGCAGAGAATTATAGAGATCCGGAGAAAACGAAACGACGTTGGTCTCGAAGGAGGTTTCCCCGTGTCGTCGAATCAAGTGCCGCAGGGTGTTAATGCGTTCGGCCACAAAACACCGCCTCATAGCTATCGCGTCGCCGATCTGACGCGATTCGAACGCGCGACCTTACGCTGTCGGCCGTTTGTTTGTCACTGGAATTTCTCGGTCGCTGTCCGGGCTTTACCACACGGTCGTTGCGGCGACGTCGTCGTGGCACATATTTTTTTTGTTTATACTTTGGGGTGCGACCTGGTTCGGAGAGCGTGTCGTGTAATTATGGGGCCGGTGGTACAATTTCTCTGCCCATGGTTTAAGTGAGTTTCTTTTCTTTGCTGAGCTGATTGTTTTTGCCTTTCTGTAATCACACGCCTTACGCGTTACCGAGATTGTGTTACTTTGCACTGAATATTCAAGCTACTGCTGTTGCTTGCACTGTTCTCAAAAGGAAAATGATAAGAACCATGACATGTACAGTCTGCTGATCGACTTCGACTGTTTGATCACACAATAGTTGTGCAGTATGCTGACTATTTGATTGTCCATAACTGTTGTATAATCACGCAATCAGTAGGCATACTGTATAAGTCACAGTTCTCGTAAGGTTCTTTCTGTACCTATTGTATAATACATCTCCATCATCACCAGCTCGACTAAGCCCCGGCAGGACAAAGGCCTCCCCCATATCTCTCCAATTAACCATGCTCTGCCCCAACTGCGGCAACCGTATCCCCGAAGACTTTGTATAACGTATATTCAATTAAAATCATGCAGCTAATTTATTTTGACCTTACAACTATCGTACAATCAATAAGGCAAAGCTCGTACATTGTCCATATTTATTGTGAGTTTCTTTTTAACATTGAAATTATTTATTTAGTTCAACAATAATTTTGATTCTTGTTTTAATTAAAATACAAGTGCAAGTCCAGAACAATTAAACAAAATTACCATACGCATTTACTATTCGTTATTTCACAATAAGAATTCAGTAAACATCCCTGAGCCTGGCCTTTCTTTGACAGCTTTCGCTATGATAGGTCACCTTTTTCTGTTCCTCTTTTTGTACGATGAAATATTTTTCATTGCTTCGTGCGTCAACGCGTTCATTACATTGCTTTAAACCCGTTGTGCCATAGGCGGTGCGGGTAGGGCGATTTTTAGTTTTAGTCTTTTTCTCGAGATGCCCACCACCTAACGCATGTCGACCTTTCTGTCCAGGTAACCTTTTGTGGGTTCTTGTGCGTGGCCCTCTCTTGGGCCTTGCCTCTCAACTGCCCTTTTATCCGAGCCTACCAGGTCAGTGGAAGTTTGTTACGGCTAAAGGTTGATGCTAGAGATCGGCATAAACCCAAAGCTACAGCATGTTCGGCGGGAAATATCCTTCGTGTCGCGTAAATTGTTGGCTGGGTATTTTAAAACGTGCCTAACTGCCGAACCAGTAGACTGCTGCTGTAACTCAGGTGAAAGTGCATCTGCTGTGACGCATCTTCTTGTGGGATTTGCTGAATTGGTTCTATAAACGCTTCCAAAATATCCTCCATACTGAAAATAAGACTTCGAATACCTGCCGAGAGGTTATCCTCAAAACGCTCACACACCAGTCTATGGAGCTCTATTTTTGTGGACATTTACAAATGCGGGAGCGTCTTGTAAACTCTGTAAATCGCGTTTCGAACATTTTTCTCGGCATTCATGACTTTTAGATGTTAGAAAGCGTGTTATGACATAGAATATTCATAGTGTAATTTATAATATTATATAAGACATGCATTATAATTCTATATTAGAAGATTTATTGTATAAAGCAAAACAATGGCCCTGCCCTTAGTGAATTTCCTTGCATCAACGGCAGCGCAAACGTATGTTATAATTCTCTGCTGTCGGGTCTATGCAGCGGAAAGGCTTGTTCACGGTCTCAGATTTTCCGCCGTAACCGTGGGTCGACGGACATAGTTTACACGTTTACGTCCAAAAAGACCTAAGTGCCCCCCAGCTATGAATAATTTAGCGTTTTAATTGGTGACAATGTTATGAAAATATCTCGCGCAAATTCTCAATGTAATGGTGAAAAGTGCTCCAGGGCTTAATCGGCGTCCACAATTTTTCGGCAGTAACTTTGGTTCAACGCGGGGGCCTTGTACACGCCAGTTTCAGGTGTAGCTTTCTGTCGTCTTACGCTGTCGGCGAAAAGCTAAACTGGTAAGAACACAGGTAAAACACTTTGCAGACTGTTATTACCACGGTCTAGTCAGTTTCTTGCACAAAGACTGCTTAGATGCGCACGCCGCTGATAAACTCCCGTTTCGAATATAACGGCCTCATTTATGTCCTACAAGGACCACCTGGTCTAAACGAATAACGAAATCGTACGCGCTCGCGTCGCGGCTACAAACAGGGAATGTTCCCGGCTTCGTAACTCGGAATGTCAAGCAGGAAAAGTTCCTGGAACTCCCACACCAGTCTGGTTTCTTTTTTTAGCGCTCAGCTCACATCGGAGAGGGTTATTCGCCGCTGGGTGCCCGTTCGCGGTGGAATTTCAAGCAGCAGGATTCCCACATTTCGGCGCAACTGCAGAGCACACACACGTGCGTCGCATCTTGTTTCACGCTACGTCGAGCGCGACGCTCGCCGGGAACCCGTAATCGTCGACGAGGATCAACGGGCAAAGGAAGGGAGAAGGCGGGCGAGAACGAAGGAATTCCTTCGCTTGTGCGCAATGGTCTTCGGAGACATTGCTGCCCAAGCAAGGCAGACAACGCGCCGTGTTCAAACGCGGATAGGCGGTGCTTAATAAGTAGACCCGCACGAAGTGTCGGAGCTCGAAATGCAACTGTGACTGACCTGACTAACTGTGGCTTCCGGCCGATGAAATTGTGGTTAAATCTCTTGCGAAAGTTAGTCACAATTACCAGCCGATTTTTTTTACGCGATAGCGTATGTAACTCATTCGGTCGAAAAGCCGTCGGCGTGGTAGTAGTCGGCACCGCGTGTCGGAAATAATAGGGCGGTTCGTAAAAAAACCGTATCACAGTACTTTGTGCTTCTAGTGACTGATGACTGGTTGGTGTGTGATAGGCGATGACGAGTTAACTAAATAATGTATTTAATTTAATAATTTAAAAATTAAAGGAATAAAAAATTGGAAAAGAGGCCTCAAAGGTGTCAAAATGCTCAGAATGAAAACCAATGCTTGATTATGCTAATTAGGAAAATTTAGAGTGTTTAACTGATAAATGAATTAATTTAGACAGTAGAAAAAATGAAAAATGCGCTCAAAGGTGCCAAATTGCTCATAATGGAAAGCCTTACCCACTACGCTATCGCGTCATGCCCTTTCCTTTAGGCGGAGCATAAGTGTCTTCTCCAATTTTTTTTCTTCTGGCTATTGAGTGGACTTACATGGATAGTGCAGGAGTGATTGAGCGTGTAAATGAGTGGATGAAATTATTGACTGAGCGACAAAGTCGATTAGTAAGCGATCAAGCAAGGAAGGGAGCCGAGTGAGGTAGGACATGAAACTTTTAATATTTTTTTCCCCGAGGAGTTGGAACAAACGCGAGTTAATGACGTCACGGTCGAAATCAAGAAGAAGGAATTGGCACGGCCAGGGCATGTACTGCGAAGGCAAGATAACCGATGGTTCGTTAGGGTAACAGTTGATTCCAAGAGAAGGCAAACTTAGCATGGGCGGCAACAAGTTAGATTAAGAAGCTCGCGGGGCTAAGGTGGCCGCAGCTAGCACAGGACAGGGTTAGCAGGAGAGATATGAGGGAGGCCTTTGTCCCGTAGTGGGTGCACTCAGGTTGTTGGTGATAACTAAACACTGCACAGAAAGTTGCAGGCGAGTCTGGAGCGTCAACAAAATTATCTTTCCGAAGGTGAGCGGATATGAACGCATTTGGCACGGCACGAACGCCTGCTAGTGCTATTTTCACACTACCGGATTATACCAGTTCATAGCTTGTACCACTATCGCTTAGCAACCAGATACAAAAAATCTCTACAATATAATAATCGAGGGTTTCTAGACATGACTTGCCTCACTCAAACTGTACCGGCTTATACCCTGCGCAATACCGAAAAATGGTTTATTCCTTTTTGCCGCACCAACTATGGGAATCAAATGTTACGTTACAATATGCCACAATTATTAAACCAATTACAGTCGATGAATGTCGATATTTCAAAAAGCAGCTTGCGCGAAATTAGAGCCGCCTTTACATAATCAATAAAGCGCTGTTTCAGTATATATATATATATATATATATATATATATATATATATATATATATATATATATATATATATATATATATATATATATATATATATATATATATATATATATATATATATTTGATGTAGAAATATTTTGTATGTATATCTGTGTCTGTGTAAAAAGTTTTGTCTATAGTGTTGGCCGATCTTCCGATGTTTGCAATCTTTTACATAGTACTCATATTTCCTGCTGTATGCCATGTAAAGGGGGGTCCGGGGGTCCCTCAAGTGATCTGCGATCACTTTTTACCTGGACTACCCACATCTATGATGCAAATAAAATAAACTTGAAACTTGAAGCAGTTTTTCTAAGGACGCGCTACCATGTTTTGCGGGCAATTAACCCGACACTCGAGGCCAATGGAGCCCCACTCAACCCTCTTCACATACTCAAACCGTGAAGTGTCCCCTGATTCCAGGAAGATGCATACTCTCTGCCAAATAGAGGAACGCATAACCCTCAGGGGCTCCGCTGAAGTATGCGCAAGCATCCGCGCTCGTTGGCACCAGAAAGTTGCTTCTCTGTAGCCCTAATTCCACATAGAGACGCGCCCGGAAGAAGTACAGCTAGATGACTCGCAAAGAATCTGCTAAGGAGGTGACGTAGTTGCAAAGGGGTAGACACATCGTTTGCTTATATGGATAGAGGCAACTGCGCTTCAGCCAACACGTCACCGCGACGCG
Organism: Amblyomma americanum; assembly: GCA_030143305.2. Taxonomy (NCBI): domain Eukaryota; kingdom Metazoa; phylum Arthropoda; class Arachnida; order Ixodida; family Ixodidae; genus Amblyomma; species Amblyomma americanum. The sequence continues at coordinate 70,167 of JARKHS020007835.1, read as the reverse complement.
ACGCAGCGCCGTTACGCAAGGACCACCGGGAAACGCCCTCAGCGCGTGCTACGTGCTTGAAGCCACGGAGAACGTCATCTCCTGGGCCCTTTGTATAGGAGCCGCCGCCGGCAACGCATTTGCATGAACGGAACTCGCTGATGCGCGTGTTTAAATCTGGCTTCGTTGCGCCTCCAGCGTGCAACGCGGTTAACGGCAGCCTTCGCCACGTCTCCAGCGTTTTTTTTTTAATTTTTAAAATTGGTTTTTGGGGAAAGGAAATGGCGCAGTATCTGTCTCATATCGTTGGACACCTGAACCACGCCGTAAGGGAAGGGATAAAGGAGGAAGTGAAGGAAGAAAAGAAGAATAGAGAGGTGCCGTAGTGGAGGGCTCCAGAATAATTTCGACCACCTGGGGATGTTTAACGTGCACTGACATCGCACAGCACACGGGCGCCTTAGCGTTTTTCCTCCATAAAAACGCAGCCGCCGCTAGTCATATTTCTCTCCAGCGTCTTTCTTTTTTTGCATTTAAATAAAAAGGAAGCATTCAGGGAAGTTGCAAATGGATGGGTGGCTAGTGGGACAAATAATGTAGTTTCTTAATAGCATGAACCACTCATGCGATCAGTACGTCCACATCTGAAAATGCTTGTAACGATCACAGCTGCATTTCGGTGGCGTGGAGTGCGCGCCGAAGACGACAACGTACTGTCGAGGTCAAAAGTTTCTAGATGCGCAAAATTCGATCTCAGTGCTTATGTACGATCACCTGTCAACGATGACTTCATCACGTCCAACATCCTTGGACAAAAATTTGGAATATTTGAAAACTCTAAGCTATGTTACGGAAAGGTTGAAGGTAATAGTCCATTCTTCCGATGTGCAACAAAATCTTTCTTTTAAAGTTTTTCTATTGCTCGCATCGCGAGCAGTGAAGACTGCAGTAGAAGACCAATGGGGAACGCTTTTTGCTGCAGCAAAAACGTTAATAGCAAAAAAAATGCAAGACTGCCGACAGGAGATCTGCGGATATCTTGATTGATATAGTGAAATCTTACAATATATGAAAGCAATTGCGTTCATAATCTCTCCCCTTTCAAAAATGTTTTTGTCCAGAATTGCTGTTCACGCATGTCCAACCCTCATCTTCACAAGTTTGATATCGAGACACTCTCCAATAGCAGGGATATCGGCCTAAAATTGCCGCCTTTGCACCCAAGAGAGTCTTGGTAGTACCATCGCGAAAACAGCGTTTCAGAGAATACACGCGGGTCGTGTGATATGTGAGCAATGCGTCCATTACTCGATATCATCGATCCGCGCGCGTTGACTGTAGAAACCAGATAAAGAAAGCTCTCCTTCTGGACAACAGATCAAGACGAGGTTCGAAGAGCCGGTACGATCGAAGCCGGCGTCCTCGAACGCGAGTACGTTGACATCGGCTGTGAGCAAAGAGATGGCTAAGTGTGATGCGGTGACGTTTTCATGGCCTGTGTGAGAAAAGAGTGGTGACAGTAACAATAGCGAGAACACCTCATATGAATGATCCGACTAATTAGCATCGAAATGTATCACTTATAGGAAAACGAACGCATTAGCGTCAAAATGATGACACTTATAAGAAATGCTAGGAAAACAATTTCGGTGCTTGGAATTCTGAGTGTTCTATGCCACGGTCACTCAGCCAATGTTCTTGAGTTTGTGTGCGCGTAAGGAATCTGCGCTTCAAGACGAGGCAGCTTTCGCATCACGTCTCTTCGAAGTTACTACTTCGTTGTTATCGGTACGAGCCGTGTTCAGACTTACAGACTAGGTCAACATGAGAAGTCTGGCACCTCATTTATCAGTGATCATGTTGCACTGAATCAGTGGTCACCACGACTGATTTTGTACCGCTTCAAACATTATTTTAGTATTTTACCGCCGGCCGCGTTGGCTCAGTGGAGATGGTGTCCAGCTGGTGAGCCGAAGGTCGATGGATCGAATCCCAGCCTTGAGGACCGCATTGAAATGCAGGGAAAATGCGAAAACGCCTATGTGCTGTACTGTGTCAGTGCACGTTAAATAACCCCAGGTGGTGGAAATTGACCAGCGATCTGCACTGCGGCGTCCTCATACCCACATGCAGCCTTTGGACGTGAAACCTTACATAACATACGATACTCATTATGCCAGACTTTATAAGGTCATGGTTTGGGCTTGTTGGTCTAGTTGCATGGCTAGAGGAAGCAGCGCGAAAATACGAAGACGATACACAAAGGCTTTGCAGTCGTTTGCAGCCAGTAATTAGAGGAAGCGGCTCTTGCCTTCTAGTTACGTAGAACAGGGACGGTGACAGGAAACATTCATGTGTCTTAACTGGACGCCTTGCGAGCAAAAGTATTTCTGCCGTGAAACCGCAGTGCTTTCAAGCCTTTACGTGGAAGACCACTTACTGACAGTAACATATACCCCTGTCGCACGGCTAGTTTCAATGGCCATCAAGTCTGGAGCCTTCGAAATTCCCAATCGCCATCGAACTCGAATGAGTTGTGTCGCTGCTACACGGTAAACCTCAATGGCCGTTGAAATGATTCCTGTGCCTTACGCCAAGCTGGTGTGGCGCCACAGTCGCTACTTTCGATTTTGCGCAAATAACAAAAATATTTTATAAATCTGTACTAAATGCTGAAATACACTTATTTGGAGTCAAAGGTATTTAGTTGTTATTAAAGGCCAGTTGCGTTTGTCCTGAAAGACACCGCCTTTTGTAGGATTTCCTGTCGTAGTTTCCCTGTCGCTCTGCCAACACTAATACCGCTGGCGTTTCCGTCTTCTGCGATGCAGAGCATAAAATGTATGCTGTTTAAACCAGGCTGATAGAATTTTAAAATTATTGTACTGACTGTTTGCATTAAAGTTTGGGCGAATAATGTTTGTTCATTCTTTTGTACCGTGAATGCATCGTGTACGAAAGTGTGCTTGGCGCCGCTCGAAACAACGCTAGCAACCTTTGGCAGCGCTCGAAGGCCCTCGAAATCTCGATGGAGTCCCGCACTGCTCCGTTGACTCGCATACTATTGACTCGATGGCCATTGAAACGGCCCGTGCAGCAGCGCTTGATCGCCTTTGAGTCGATATACTATCGGTTCAAGGACCTTCGATATGCCCGTGTGACAGGGGTATTAGACGGGTCGCCTAACACTTGTCCTTGACGCGGAAACTTCTCCCGCTATCCTCTCTTCCTGTCCCCTCACCTCTTTCACTTCATTTCTCCATTCTGCCTGCTATCCTTTATTTCCGTTGACCCAGCTTAGGTGCTTCAGTATCAATGGCAGATGCCGGGTCTAGCAAAAATACTTTCCTTCCTTTTTGCTATTATTTTAATAAAAACCACTACCACCACCACCTGAAAAGTAACTCTAAACCTGTTTTCAGTTTGCGTTAAGTAGCAGAGGCTCGTAGTTTAATCGAGTGCCATACACGAAGCCACACGGACCGACTATACCGCGCCGAGAAGTGCTTGCACAGTTCTTCCTTTGCGGAACTGCTCTGTCATACTTCAGCCAGGCGGAACACGCGCTGCACACTCGGAGACACGATCGAGGACAGCATCAGAAACGATGCCGCCGCCAAAGAGCTATAGGTGCGAACCAGAATGGCACCGCCCAGGATTCCGCACAGAGGTTGCATAAAACATGCACCTCGGAGCCGCATATCGCCCCCGTCATTTCTCCGTCAAGGCCTTGTCTCGCTTCGGCGACGGCTTCCTTGACGCGACTGCCCGAGTCTGTCGCGGTGATGATCCCTCTTCTCTCCTTCCACGCGTGCCGAGCTTGTGACGACACGGCTGCAGCGCCTCAGACCGGTGTGTGTGTATGTGTGCGGATACGTGACTCCGGAAGGCTTTTCCTCGGAGTTCTCGCTTGAACGACTCGTGGAGCGAGAGGCCCGGCTGTCGGATCTGCGTGGTTGGAGGAGTGCGTGCCGCATGTGTCAACTCCTCGAAGCAGCGCCAGTCATCTTCAGTGGGCGACAAAAGCTGGCAGGCCGCGCGCCGCGGCTGTGGACCGTGAAGGAACTCGTCGCGGTGCGGGGCTGAATCAGGGAGCGCTTCCGGCACTTGCCAGAGGCGATATGCACTGCGTTCTACTGGCGCTGGAGGGGAACGTACTCTGGCGATTACCGGACATAAATCGCCGAAGTAGCGAATGCGCAATTCGATTAGCCGTTTATTCGGACTGTAAACCGAGGTCGTCGTCGTCATAGTCATCAACAGCTCAGCTGACAGTGAGAGAGGATGAGAAAACTTTATTGTAGGTTTTCCATGAAGGTTGGGGTTCTTATTTTGAAAGCCTAGTGTTGGTTGTGATGGCATGCTCACCAGTCTAGCAGGGGTTGGTGGTCGGACAAGTGAATAGACAACCAGCAGTAATTTCCTGCGCAACCCCTGAGGAAGGGGTGGGGTGGTTTTTGTTGGTGTACACACTCCCTCATTTTTCTGAAGGCACCTCTTAATTCTTAACGATATATTTTTTTTACACTCATGTCTACCAAAAATGGCTACCGGCTCTTCTGTACCCTCAGCACCCCTAGAAATTTAGACCCCCTCCCCCCTCTAAATCCAATTCCTGGTGATACCCTGACAACCAGCGCCGCCACCAGGCTTCTTTCGGGATGGCGGCTTTGTGATTAAGGAGTGTCCAGATATTCCCAGACCGCGAGCCTGAGAAGGCGCTACATTTTGGCAGTGAGTTGGTGGGGTGGCTGGACTCAGCCGAGTGCTCTGCTGGACGAAGCACTCTTCTTTGGCGCCCCGTTATTACTGTCTTGCGCCAACCATGATCACGTCGTTGCAGCAAAATTCCTCAGCGCCTTCCGTTAGTCTTACTCTCAGCCACCAAACTATTACTCTTTTTTTTTTACTCACCCGTTCCGCGACTGCATGCTCTAAATCCCGACTCGCCAGTTGTGCGCTGTTCTTCTCGAGCGCTTCTGATGCGGCTTCGTGAGCGGGTCTCGTAATACCGTTAAAAAAAGAAACAACATTTCAAGCGTAATATTGGCAGGTGTTGCTTCTGAACTGTGACGGCAGAGAATGCACACCTGTTTTAGGCTGAACATTTCACGTGCACATCACACACGGCTGGCTCTGCGCTCTGACACATCGCCTTTATCCAACCTAGCCCCTATACTCACAGGCAAAATAAATCAAAATAAATAAACGCAGAGACAGGCCCTTAACTAGTGTGACTTGCAGTTCACGTCAAGGTGAGAGAAGCCGTCCATGCGTTACAGAAACCGCATAACGCGCTGTATGCGCTCGCTATTGCGTCGCTTCCGTGGAGGCGGTTGTGCAACGCACTGAAACCTTGCATAACCGAAGCGCACACTCCAAACACATATACACCTGTATGGTAGTTAAAAGGGACTGCGCTAGAGGATAGCTTACGACCTTTCTACTCCTTTCTGTTTAGTGCACTGTATACGTCTACCTGGCAATCAGAGCGTTTCCATTTTTCATTATTCCTGACTGGCATTGAAGTGGGAAAGAGAGCATGAGTGAAAGGAACATGAATCCCCGAGACAAAGCTCTTGCGTAAGATTTCGCACTTTGCAGACGGAAGTGACTCACGACAGCACGACGTCTCCCGTTCTTTCGTGTTTGTTTTTTGCTTTTTTCTCAGAGGTCGCGTGATAGTGAAGTGGCGAGCCTCGTACGCAGGTTAGCCGTACAATCTGGTCCCCGTGGTTATGGGAGAGAACCGCTCCGACAACCGAATACTGCAGTCATACCTTATTTAGAGGCGAACTACTCGCCTCGTTTGAAGGAGGTACCGTGTTCGAATTCCCATACTTTCGCTGGCTCAGCGGTTTTGTAACGGCCACGTGAACCTCCCGGGTAAGTGCACGTGAACCTCCCGGGTAAGTGCACGTGAACCTCCCGGGTAACTGCACGTGAACCTCCCGGGTAAGTGCACGTGAACCTCCCGGGTAACTGCACGTGAACCTCCCGAGTAACTGCACGTGAACCTCCCGGGTAAGGGCTCGGTTTTCGGATGAGTTAAAGGAAAATGTGTCATTCGGTGTTTGACCGAACAGAAGAAAGAACAACACAGCTTGCAGCCAGCAAATTGCATGTTGCTTGCATATCTTAACAACTAGTATAGCGGTCAGGGATGTCTGAACTGAAGTTACAAAAACGACTGTCGTCATCGAATTCGGAAGACTAGAGAGAATAGGGCGGCACCTGGATTCGAGAAAAAGAACGAGTAACTAGAGAACCTATTTACCTAGCATAGATTCGCAGGTTTTGTGACCTGCCTACAGTGCAGCGCGTCAGGCTGCTAGCTCGGCGCATGAACGCTACATCCGCTAAAAATAATAGCACGCCCAGCGGGGGTGGCTAAATTCTCTTCGCCGGTGCGTGGGAGCAAAGGTGGGGGCTTCGCATGGTTTTACGCCTAACCGGAACAGACTTTACATGCCCTGCTTGCATCCAACGCGAGCAATGTGCTGCACATCCCGCTGCTTAGTTGAGTCCCTGGGCCTCGCCAGGGGCTTCCGCTTAAGAACGTCAGCTGGTTAATACATCGGGGCGCGGAGCATCGTGGACGTCTTAGTTTCTCACAGACAGCGTTTCGGTTGTTACTATTTTTCCCAACAGTTGCAAGTGAAGCACCCTGGTAGAAGAACCACTGTGTCGTAGAAATTCATGAGCAGTGTATTGACCTGCGGTGGTTCTGGGCGTTCTCTCTGCTTTCTAAATGCCCCATATGACACTGCACCTTAAAAGTTGCTCGTCGTTCCACTACACTGCGAACAGTTGAGACGTACACGTGGCGCTGAAGGAAGCAAAACGCTTGGACCTTTTCCGCATTGTATTTTGAGACGGACTGCCTGAAAGCACTGCTTAAGGCACGCATTCGAGCTGTACACTATATACGGTTCTTAGGAGGGTGGAACATGTAGTGCAACTGCTTAAAGCACATGCTGTTAGAATCACCCTTTTCTGTAATAAGAATAGTGTAGTAAGAAATGACTCCGTACATATGCCCCCGGTGCTAAATTTTGTTGCAGTGAATTTCTGCAAATATTAGTTCCTCGGAGGAGGCGACTTCTAGGGAGCGCAGTCGCTGCATCTTTTTAGCGACGTAAAGCACCGACAGATGGCTCTCGTTCAAAGATGTTCAGTGGGAAAGTAAGAGTTTACGGGGAGGGGGGGGGGATTTTATTCTTATTGTGACATTGTCATGTTCTATAGAAACGTCCACAAATTGCGACCCAGCTAAGACTTACATCTCGTGCTCCCCCATTTAACGTGCAGGAGGAATTGGACGTCTTTCTTTCTGACTTATTCTCGTCATTCCATCCGTAAAGCACGATTGCTCGCACATGTTGGTATACAAACACAACCGCACAACGTATCAAGTGCTCGGCTCAGGGTTGTGGCGATGTGAAGAGAGATCTGCATGACATCAGTTTTCCAAACGTCGTTGTTCTCCAGTACGTGCAAAAAACTGTTCCTTTACCTGCCGCGGGGAAGCTGAGTGGGTATGAGATTCTGAAGTTTTAGAGAAAGTTCGCGGATTCACCACCAGCCGTGGTAACCGCAAGTCAGCACGGAATCAAATGCAAAAAAACAACCGTGTATTGTGATTCTGGCACGCGTTACAAAAACCTTGCCACTTAAATCTCTCCGACACCTTCCTCCACGCCGAGTTTTACAGCCTCGGGTGTCGCTTTTCCATTTTTCACAATTCAATTAAGTTTGTGCCCCAGCGTTTATGCATTTGGCGCCCGCCCAGCTAAATGCAGTTGGCTCTAAACGGCGAACAATGCTATCTGCGATCTCGCACCCATTAGCCGTTTGTCTTAGCCGCTGATCCCCCGACATTTAGTTTGCAAATGAGAGAAATCGGCGGCTGTGCCAACTAGATTACAACCACGCCTCTCGCGGCGAGGTCAACAGGGTTATTTGCGCGTCTTGATTAGATAAAAAAAGCGAAAAGAAAGGGAGCAAAAAAAAAACAACAACACCCAGACACAGTTCGAGAACTGTCCTACGTTGGCAGCGTATTTGCGACGCAGTCATTTTCCTCTTGGCTGCCCCGGCAAACACAAAGCTCGATTTTTCAGCTCGCGAGCTTTGAGGTGTGTTGTAGTTGTTCTTAGTCTCCCAGAAGCGATTGCCAAAGTCGCAGGGGGGTCCTCTTTTCTGTTTTTTTTTTCTCTTCTGCAAGCGCGTTTGCGTCTTATTCAGCGCAGGACAGCTGCCGGCAGCTTGTGTACTCTAGGCCACAAGCCGGACGGAGCGAAGTGGCGTAACGCTATCTCATTGGGCGCTTGTTCGTTTTCTCTTTTATATCTTCTTTTTTTTTGCTTGACGTCCCTGTTCTGCCGTCCACGGCATTTTCCAGCATCCGGCAACAGCGTCTATAGGAATCACGCGACGAAGAGACCCGGAAGGCATTTTGCGCAGATGTGTAGACGTCTGCAGACAGTCTTTGACGCCATTCGGGCAAGCAAGTCGCAGTAGCGGTGACAGTGATCTGCGGGGTGTGCTACTTTATGCTCAGCCTGCCAAGGCTGAGATAATGGTTAAGGGAGCTACAGTCTTTGTGAAAAGTATAGAGACCAGGTTGTTTGAATATTATATGCCATGTAGTGGGGCTCCTGTAGCATCTATGGAAGTTCTAACCATTGAAGTGGGGAGGATTAGAGCTCCTCTTTCCTTTACTAGGTTTGGAACGCTGGGGAGGGCTGCGCACTGTTGATAAGGGGTGTACATCGCTGAAGTCAGTGCATATAAAATAGAACGCAGTGTTCTACAGAAGGCCTGACTCTGCGGGGTGTGCTACTTTATGCTCAGCCTGCCAAGGCTGAGAGAAAGGTTAAGGGAGCTACAGTCTTTGTGAAAAGTATAAGAGACCAGGTTGTTTGATTATTATATGCCATGTAGTGGGGCTCCTGTAGCATCTATGGAAGTTCTAACCATTGAAGTGGGGAGGATTAGAGCTCCTCTTTCCTTTACTAGGTTTGGAACTCTGGGGAGGGCTGCGCACTGTTGATAAGGTGTAAATCGCTGAAGTCAGTGCATATAAAATAGAACGCAGTGTTCTACAGAAGGCCTGACTCTGCGGGGTGTGCTACTTTATGCTCAGCCTGCCAATGCTGAGAGAAAGGTTAAGGGAGCTACAGTCTTTGTGAAAAGTATAGAGACCAGGTTGTTTGATTATTATATTCCATGTAGTGGGGCTCCTGTAGCATCCATGGATGTTCTAACCATTGGAGTGGGGAGGATTAGAGCTCTTTCCTTTACTAGGTTTGGAACGCTGGGGAGGGCTGCGCATTGTGTATAAGGGGTGTACATCGCTGAAGTCAGTGCATATAAAATAGAACGCAGTGTTCTACAGAAGGCCTGACTCTGCGGGGTGTGCTACTTTATGCTCAGCCTGCCAAGGCTGAGAGAAAGGTTAAGGGAGCTACAGTCTTTGTGAAAAGTATAGAGACCAGGTTGTTTGATTATTATATGCCATGTAGTGGGGCTCCTGTAGCATCCATGGATGTTCTAACCATTGGAGTGGGGAGGATTAGAGCTCCTGTTTCCTTTACTAGGTTTGGAACGCTGGGGAGGGCTGTGCATTGTGTATAAGGGGTGTACATCGCTGAAGTCAGTGCATATAAAATAGAACGCAGTGTTCTACAGAAGGCCTGACTCTTCGGAACCGTACGCAAGTCCTGCTGCAAGGGGCCACCAGTCGAAGAGGCTGATGTAGCAGTGTGAAGGGTAGAACTAATTGTTAGTCCTGTCATTAGCGACAGCACGAGTGCCAGTGAAAGAAAGAGCGGATGAATTCATGTTTTGCTGGATTTTCTTCGATTCACATTATTCTCTCTGCCGCAGCCGAGGGAGGCACTGGCACTGCTCACCGCTTCGTGACAGAAAAATCAATATTCGATTCATGCTTGTCAAGTTTGGGTGTAGCCGGGTATGCTATGCAAACTGTTCAAAAATATTTAGTGGAGCGGCGTAGTTTGTCGTCTCTTACCTTTTCGCCTCCAGCACAGCTATATCGCTAAGCGTCAAATGCAGTCGCTAGGGGTTACAAAGGCATGCTTCGAGACATGCGGCTTAGTAAACTGCAAAGCTAAATATCCCACCCTCTGCACCACTCCACCCGATGTAAATCATTCAAAGATCAAGTTGATGGCAGCCGGAAAAATGATCTACGGAGATTCACTCACGGATCTATCCATCCATAGTTGCAAGCCGCAAGTCCTTCCCAGCGGTTCGGTTATCATAAGTTTTCTCCGCGAGACACCTACCATGTTTCGCCATCTGTGGTGCAAATATCTGCTTCGAGACCCTGGTATTACCATCATCACGTCGCCTCCATCTAAAACGATTACTCCGCCCGCATTAATTGACCTTCACACCAGAGGAGCGAAGATTCACGTGAGCCGGTGGGCGGTGTATAAGCCTGCATAACATTAACGACGTCTCCGGGATGTGTGTTACCCGCATTACGTGAGACTATACACCGCGTACGCAAAGCTCTCGAGCATCTCCGGGTTATGTCGGCATACGCGGAAGGCAAGCAATTCGAGTGCGCGAAAATCAGCAGCAACATGGGATGGGAAGTCCTGCTGCCGGCCCCCGTACCGTACGACTCCTAGTAATCAACATCACTCGTGGCAGAGCCCGTCTCCGCTTCGAGGCGTGGACAGACGATCGTTTCTTGCATTTTTTTTCCTTTCCTCTTTGACTTCGCGGCGTCTTTCCCGTTTGCGAGTTTTCTGTTTTCCTGTAGTCAGATCCTGTTGCGTCGTTACCCGAAGCGCGTACTGATATTCCCCGGATTTTCTCTCTCTCTCTCTCTGTCTACGCTTATTTCTTTCTTTAAACGTTGTTTCTTTCTCGTACTTTTCCTCTCCTTTGTCCCCCAAGGTTTCTCTTATACATAGACGGTCGTTCTCTTATTTCTTGGAAATGAAGGAGTCTCGCTTTAATCGCTTTTCGTGTCTGGATTTTTTTGTTCGTTTTGCGGATTTTTCCCGTATGGTACGATCGCTGCCTAAGCGTAAGGAGAAATAGTGGTTAAATATAGCGACCTTGCATGCCGACGCAGCGACGTGAACTTGGAGCACGCTTACGGCGCACTTGTGCGCCGCTCCGCTTGATCGGAATGCTGTTCTGTGCACTCTAAACACGAACATTACATCTATAGGAGTGCAAAAAGGGAGTAAGTTGTCCTCTGTACATAAAAGGGAGTTCTAGATGATAGCTTATTCCCTTTGTATTCCTTTTTGTTCATAGTGTGTGCGATTTGTATGCATGCAGTTTGTGGGACTCGTGAAGTTCCTTAGGTGTATTCGGGAATCGCTTATAGAAACAGGACGGGACTATCTTGGTTCCTAAACTTATACAAAAGATATGTAGCGAGAATAATAGATTATTCTGATAACTGGCACTCATTGAATCACTACGCTGCTATTCTAGAACCAATCCAAGTAGACGTCGTAATTGAGACCATCGTTTATATGGCTTTGTTTTAGATGAAGTATATGCGAGGGGAAAATATACCTGATTAGTCGCAAAAAGTTTCCAATTCTTTCTCTTACAGGCCAAAAAGTACACCTATGACTTTTGTTTACAGTGGCTCGTGTGGGCTGTTGACAGGTCATATGGGATCCAACAGCTATCATGAAACACTTAACGGAGAAAAACTCTATTTTTTTTCTTCTGTGCAGACTCCTGCCCACCCATTCCAAACTGTGACATCGGCTACACCTGCAAAGTGGTGAAGCACCCGGACAACTGCCCCATCTGCAAATGCGGTGAGCGAAGCTCTTCAGTTCAGAGACAGCAAAGATGAAAGCTACTATCGTGGAGGTCATGCATAGATAAAAATGTTTAGGCAGCTTGTAATTAGCTAGTGACGGTGTGTAATTAATATACAGATCGATTGGTCAGTCAATCAGTCACGCAATGAATCATATCGTTAACCAACTATTAATCAGTCTGTCCTTTAGGAGCGCTTTGCAGCCTCCACCAATCTGACACACAACCGCCGATCCAATGTCTGGCGTCATTCACTTACTAATGTACTATGGTGGACAAAACTCTCCAGGACACGTGACAAGCGATTTTGGCTAACAGCTGCCATGTTTTTTAGCGATCACCTGCTATCACTAGCACATATCACAGCACCCGAGTCCGACTTTGACCTCGTCAAGTATGGCCTCCAGCCCGCGTCTAATCACAGAGCTATCAGCTTCCATTCCCGATGACGCGTCCTGGAGACTTTTGTCCCCGACAGTACTCGCCGATCAAACAGTCAGTGAAGCAAACATGCATTAGTAACACAATGAAAGAGCTGATTAACGAACTATTCACCAGTCAGTCATTTTAGGAGTGCTTTCCGGCCTCCACCAATCTGACATGGAACGTCCAATACAATGCCTGTCATCATTCGCAGACTAATGTGCTCACCGATCATTCAGTCAGTGAAGCAAACATGCATTCAGCTAATTAGTCAGTCAGTCATGAGAACCTTCTACCGTCTTCTGCGACGCAGTGCCATGCGACGACAAGCCATGCGTGCCCAAGGAGGGCTTCGGCTGCACCTCGATCCAAATGGCCACCGGATGCCGCATGTGTCGCTGCGAGCCCTGCAAGGAGCTCAAGAGCTGCGACGCTCCGTGCACCAAGACCCGCAACACCGCCGGCTGCCCCGTCTGCGACTGTCCGGGCACCAAGGGGCCTTTCCCCACGACGGCCGGCAACCCCGAGGTCGAGAGCAGAGAACCCTTCGACTACCAGAACGACGCCGAGAACAGCTTCGACCCGTGAGGAGAGCGAGCTCGGGAGTGCAGTAGGGCCCGCGGGCAGTGTTCTCAACTTGGACTCGAGGGTGCGCTACAATCGTGAAAACCCTTGCTTGTGGATCTTCGCCGCATCAGTTATTCGCTGTGAATGAACAACATGTAGCCGCACTCGACGAAGTTTCCGTTGCATGTCTGCTTACCAAGCGGATGCAAGGAACCAAGCTGAGACTCCGTGATTGGTGTATGGATGACTTGGGTCCAAACGAACATGGAACAGACCGTGTAACCCGTCTCAGCTTAAGATGAACGGAACGCAGTGAATACCAACGCGTCAGTTTTAACTCGTTTTATGATAGCAGCATGTGAAGATTTCTCGCGAATTGAAAGTGCGCCAGCTTATCATTATGCCTTGTACCGTTGCCTTCAGTTAAGCTTAAGCTGATACGGTCTACGTTTCACTGGAAGGTCTTCGAAGTGTGTCGTTTGAAACACGAACCTCGCTTAATGCTGAATCAAACCCCGATGAGTTATCGCGCAGGAAATCTTCACCTCTACGTGTGTGCCAGCATATCAGCTTTACATTAGTCGCGAGTGTAGATAAATTACGGGAACACTTTGCGACAGTTTTTTTTTTCACTGAGAACAATAATAGTATCACGCGTGTTTTCGTTCCAGCGTATGGGCACCAGCGCTGGTCGCTGGCTGCTTCATCATCATCTTCACCGCGCTTTCTGTAAGCGCAGAGAGCAGCGTTGATTGGCTGAAATAAACGATGCTGTGTCTGTAGTCAGTAACCTTCGTAATGGAGCCACCTTATATACGCGGTTGAAAATAGCTCGCCAGGATACAGGCTTTATCGTGAACAACTCTGTATCACGAGATTAACGAAAATGCGCTGTTTTTATGCCAGTGTGTATGTGTGTGCATGTGTGTGAGATATACAAAGCAAGTCGCCCTTTGAGCAAGAGGGCAAAGTTTTTAAACCCGATAGCTGATGAATGGACAGATGGTTTGGATCCGTCCATGCAGCTGCACGCACAAACGTTGCCTTCAGACAATCACATTTGCCTTGTTGTAGACATCGACGAAGTCACAAACTTTTGTGGGAAACGCTTACATGAACATGTGCAATGTGCAGAGGTCAATGTGAATCGAGGAAACAATGCCAACCTATGCGTTTTTTTTTAAATGTACTATAGTGATTATGGTCAAGCGGCACCCATAGCTGGAAACTAGCAAGGTGACCAGTATGTTTTATGTGACCGCTGGCGGTGTCATTTTGTGCATCGAAAGAGAACATTTGCAAATATTTGCACAATGTGGACTCTGTCTGCATATTGCACGACGTGCATGGTCGCACGCAAGCTATTGTACAGAAATTGTAAACCTTGCAGCTGCAGCCGTTTTGCTTCTTGCTAAGCCTTCAAAGCCAAAATTAGTTTTGCAAAAGACATTTTGTAAAAAAAAAAACAACAGAATGAAGTTAGCAAGTTATTTCCAACTGTCTTCAATTATGCATTCATAGCCAGTGGTGTGTGTTGATTTGACGCAGTGCTGATAACGAACTTTCACTGGTCTGTTATTCTCCGTAGGAGTGTCTCTGTCATGCGTTAAATTGCGCACGAAGTGAGAAAAGTGAACGCTGGCCACTACACATTTTATATTGAAATATTCCGGAGCTCAGTCATAAACCCAAATGAGCTCTGTTCTTCCACTGTCCGGCCAAAGACCAGCCAAAGGTGCTGCACAGCTCATGACAGCGGCAGCATGAACTAAATTATGCAGGTTTTAGCGATGGTTTCGACGTTAAAGCCACTTTGGCCAAGGGGTTAGACAAAACTATTCCTTAAGCCTTCTCTGGTACGCAGCGAGTTTCGGATTATCTCTCACGATAATCCGAAGCCTATAGTCGTGGTCGGGCATGCACGCATTTGCGTTTACAGTGGCAAGAGATTTCTGAAAGAATTAGTTGGCTTCTAACATCCCAGTCTGGCTACACGCCCAGCTTAACGCGAATGCGTGGCATGCGAGCCTTGGAAATATCAGAACTATTCTGGTAAAATTGAGCCTTTGTCAAAACCTTTCATAAAATTCGTGCGTTCCAAACAGCCCAAATCTGTCATGCACTGTTTGCGCCTGAATTTCAAATCTCTATGCATTTCAGCGCATAATACCATACTGGAGCCCCTGCTCCTTCAGAAGATCAAATTCCGACGAAATTTTGTTTCATAATTGTGAAAATTGTGCATTGTGGCCACTGACCGCCAATGCACTGTTGTAGCAATTGTTAGATTCAAAAACAGTTGCGAAATAAAATGTCAATGACTTTAAAAATAGGTTATGTAGAGGTCGCTGCTTTAGCAACGGTCAGAGGCCAACCAACGCGGTTAGTTTTAAAAGCCACTGTTTGAGAAGACTTCAGGCACATACGCAAACTCTCGTTTTGTTCGCTTATAATCACAGTTTATGCAAAGATTGGCTTTGTGAATTAGGTGTATATACAGATATAATACTTTCGGTTGTATTTAAATCTTCGGAGGTTTCATTACGTGAGAAGAAAAAAAAATGTGAAGTGGCATTTACATTCCATTAGAAATTCTCTACTGAGTATTGACAACGAACTTGTTACGTCACGTCGTTGTACACGAGCACATCATGTGTTCCTGTTCAGTGTTCTAGTGCACACATATGCTCCCCGTGAAGTGTCTAACGTGTGCGCATGCCTGTTGATTTTTGGATCCCCGTCTATTTCAATGGTCGATCTTGCCTTGTAGCTGACACTGTGAAATGGTGTCCAGCTGAACACGACTGTTGCTACAGCATCTTTGTTTTTCATTGTCAAACGCCAAAGTACCTTTTATGCATTAAACGACATCGATACAAACCTCCCAAATATCATGTCTTTTTTTGGTTTCAATAACACAATATCCTATCGGTCCTATACGTGTAGAAGTGGTCATAGTGGACATGGAACTCAGAACAGCCATGCCATGTTGTAGTACTGTAGCCGTTGCTGCAGTAAAGGCCAACACTGAATTTTAGAGGCAAACTCATGGCATACACGACAGACTCAGTTGCCAAGAACATTAACTAGGAATACGAGATTTGTCTATAGCACCACTGACAGCGCAGCCAGGGACGACTTTGCAGAACATCGTGGTGACGTCCGCGTTAAGCTGAAAAAACAATTTTCGCATACTACGCAGCTTTGATATTTATATAGTCATCTGTTGTTAGATATGACCATTTGAACTTCATAGTAGAAAAACAGATGGCTGTTAATGCTTGTTAAATAGACGCAGTGACTGATGCCGCTTGACCAGCCGTCGCACGTCGTCGGCAAAGGTTATAGCGACGAGTGGTTGTTATCATAATAGCAGGACATTACACAGCCTCAAATATATCATGTCCATCACTTGCGATGAGATAAGAAAAGGTGAATATTGTATCTACGTAGCCTAGCAATGGCCTGTGAACGTGAGATTAAAGAGAAAAGAGTCATTCCTCAGGAGAAAATCTTCATTGTGCAGTTACTAATAAAAATGATTTATATTCATTTATACGCTGCAAGTTATTGCCGCAGTTTTCAGTTACTTGAACAACAAGGTAAAATTTTCGAGCCTCATTCGGTTAAAGGGGAGGTGTAATTATCCGTACATTGAACATGTCGGCAATAGCTCTGATTCTGTAATATAGTTTTAACAAAACAGAGCTCCTACCATTACACCAGAAAGTCAGTGTCCTCTAAGAATTTCATCAGCAGCCTAGCTTCCACGTGCCTCTATGCAGAACAGCTCCACCTGTCTGCGTACCTGAGTTGGGAGGGTAGGGCTGCCTCCTATATCGGCAGAAAATAAAGTTCTCTCTCTTTCTCTCTCTCTCTCTCAACTTTCAGTACGCAAGCCGCCTTTGAAGTTGGACACCCTGTAAGTCCCAAAGGCTGAACACGCACGTTTTTTTGTGTGTGTGTGTGTGTGTGTAAATACGTTTGCTCTGAACAGCTCCACCGCTGGTCAGAATGATGCATACCACTAGGCCCTGGCCCGCAGCAATCGCAAGCGTTGGGACTGCAATACCTTAACAAAAGTGCTATACATTGGTTGGAAGATCGGTTTACTGTGGTATAATTTTAGCTCTTAGAAGAATGGGCAAGGGTGTCAATTTTAGTGTTCGTTTACGTTTCGTGAAACTGAAATGAGGTGTCAAAAAGAAAATAAAATAAACAAAAGTCAAGAAGGAGCCTCAGTCATCTAGTAAATGTTTCGACCAGACGAAGACAGGTTCCTCAACCTTCAACCTGCTCAACCCTCGTTCCTTTTGTTTTGGGTTGTCAGGGATCTCATCTTCCTGCCTTCTCTGTGCTGTAAAATGAGGCGCCTAGGATTGAATAAATAGCCTCAGTATGCACACTAGAGAGAGGCCATGAAGATTGCATTTTTGTCAACGCAAAACAAAGTGAACAGGTGTTGATGGGTGGCCTAAGTTCGCCAACCAACGCCAACCAAGCCACTCTAAAGCGATTTCATTGACACGAATGCGCTCGCAGTATACACCTACCACTTACGCAAATTTGATTTCGTTAGTTTTCAATGGCAACACCGCAGTTAAAACCTGCTTATTACACCGCTTTAAAGACTGCAGGCATTCATAAGGCAGTTTCAATCGCTTCTCGGTAAAGACCTCGTAAATTCCTGGACGTCCCTTCTAAATTTATGCGTAGATGGGCAGCTGTTCACAAGCGTAATCTAAGGGCCCGTTTTTCTCTTAATTCGGCTCTAAGTGCATGGGCGGCTAGAAAGTAAGTGGTCAAGGTGAGTTTCTATATCGTACACGGAATCTCGGCTGTTAGCTCAGCCTCGGCACTCTCGAAGTACTGAGGTGGCCAGAAGTGTTCCTCCAACAAACCGCTCCCCTCTTTTATGGTACAAACTTTTTAACTTGCAGTGTTACCTTGATAGAAAACCTTACATCTTTTCCTCGTATTATTTCCTCTTAATATCGATGACTAAACCCTAGACCTTTTGATCAGAACCTTGTAACTGACCCGAGTCCCTGCATCCAGACGAGCAAAATAGCTCGAAGCTTAGATGGCGTATCAATCAGTAAGAGAGGGCGCACCTCTGGCACCCAAGGAAGCCTGCTTTAGCATTCCGTCCACGTCGTAAAGCCCGGACTTATTGACCACAGGCGATAAATTAAACAACGCACGCGGTCACAGTTACGCAAAAGCTAGCTTTCCCAGTCCACTTGCAATGCACCACCACTCACAGATAAGCTCCCCCAACCGACCACCCGCACTACTGCAGCTCCATACGCAAATCACTTGCACGGGGTCTGCCACAATTCTTCGAAATGCCTCTAATCGTTCATTTGCTTAAACTGCCGGTTCGCTCACGCTCTGACCTTGAGAAGAACTGCGCAGTGTGTGCTTCGCTTCGCCTTTGCCTAAGCGCCGAGCGCCTGTTGGGTCTGAGGAGAAACAAGAAGATGTACAGACACTGCCAATTCGAGAGACAAAGTTTAGCGTTCACTGGA
This sequence comes from Amblyomma americanum, assembly GCA_030143305.2. Taxonomy (NCBI): domain Eukaryota; kingdom Metazoa; phylum Arthropoda; class Arachnida; order Ixodida; family Ixodidae; genus Amblyomma; species Amblyomma americanum. The sequence continues at coordinate 51,838 of JARKHS020007835.1, read as the reverse complement.
ATTTGTTGCCTTTGAACACTCTGCCTTACGAGACTCTAAAGCGCTACTTGTGCTTCGTGTACAATTCCTCCGGGTGTGTGCCGACAAACATAAGATTAGGCAAAACCCGCCACTAATAACATCCCCGAGAGATGCTTTATCGTGAAGGAGCCATTTGTTCCAACAGGAAAACGCTTAGAATAACAACTTAGGACCGACAAAAGCAGACAAACGTGTTGGATGAAAAGAAACGCGACGACGTCTTTAAATCTCCTATGTGTCAGCTTTTGAGATCCTTACGAAGCAATGAGGGTGGGCGTACAAAGGCTTCGACAGCTCCGAAATGTGTGGACAAGCGTGAGAACATATGGAACCACGCGCTTGACAAAGTGAGAAAGGGAATCTAAATGAGCCGCCCGACAAGCGGCGTGCATCAAAGAGTTCCTGGCATCTCGGAAAGGCCGCTGAATTATCAGGTCGGAATCCTAGTCTTGCAGGGCACAGTAGGCGAGACCGGCAAAGGTCCTTGTCAGCGGCTTTTTCACATGGCCGCCTTTTCAAAAATATGCGGCGAAGTATAATAACCTCGCAGCTTTTCCGACGGTGGTGATTACAGAACAGAGCACTAAGATTTCGCCACATCATTGAGCGAAGCAAACGCGCCTTGCTGCCGCATACACTGCGCCTAATTTATTAATTACAAGGCATTATATGGCTCATCAGTCAGAAAAAAACGGCGTTGGCCAATCGTCCCCTCACGTGACCTCATGACGTCATCGGTAGCTACTGCATCATCAGAAAATAAAGAGAAATAAAAATTTCTTCTAACTAGGTTTCGAACTGCATTAGTGCAATTAGTGCACAACGCCATCACTGCAGCATAATACCCCGCGCGCTAAACTGCCAGTTTTTTTTTAAGCGATGTTAATTGCCTCAGGGCATAAAAACTATGAAGTAAGAGATAAGTAAGATTGTTAAATAAATTAAAAAAAGTGGGCTCATTTGATGAAGTCAAGAAGTGGACGATGATATGGACCATGCGTCCAGGCAATATAAGAATCCGGATTGTCCGGTGAGAGTCCCACTGCCGCCAGGTGCCGAATTCTCGTCGGCTTCAGCGCAGGGCAGTCCCGCAACAGGTGGTGGATATCCGCCTCACAGTCTCTGTTCTTGCAGACTGGACACCCGGGGCGGGGATATAAATCTTTGAAATGCGGCCACTTGCTTGTCACAGCTGGAGTTAGGGCAACCCCGACCCGTATCCTCCGAAGAGCAACCTCCTCTGCACGGGTAATACCACGGGGGAGGGTTACCGCACACGGAGGGATTAGAGCACCTGTGCGAACTGCCAGTTGTTGTTGTTGTTGTTGTTGCCAGTTGTTTCTGGCAATCGGTTTGGGTATCGTCGTCTTCGTCCACTTCTATTATGGCTGCGCGAACAAATCAGCTTCGCTGGCCACTGCACTATAGTGTATAGTACGCTATCGCCGCAGCATAACACCCTGCATGCATGCTTTCGCATTCACAACGCGTAAGTAGCCGTAAGTGCACTCTAATTTTCATGCTATTACTAGGCTTGAACCCTCACGTGGCGTGATTTTCCAAGTGTTAACGTAGGACCATGTCGCGACACAGACGAATCAGTTATTTGGCTAGTGCTTTAATCCTTGCGTCTTCTTCCACGTAACGATAAAAACTGAGACCTGGTTAGCCATGTTAGCGCGAGTGAAAAGGATCGTCACGATCCAGATAGCAGCCTGCTAGAGGAGAGCTCTGTGCGCTAGAGCCATATGTACGACGTTTAATTTTAGCGACTGTCTTTTTCCTCTTTGCACACCTTACCAGTCAAGTACTTTCCCAGCCTTGAAAGTGGGCCTCGGACTGCGCGCGTTATGGGAGCCGGTTACGGGATTCAGAGAACGTACTGCATAACTCTGGCAGCATTCCAAGAAGCCCTCATTGGCGACACCCCAGACACAGAAAAGCACTGGAAGGACATTTGTATACACACCGTATACCGTCGCGCGGAGTATACAGGAAAAACGTTCACACGCGGGGCTGGTGGCACTCGGGAGGAGTTCGGAATGTACGATCACGAGATATTGGCTGTCGTTTTACCGTCGGAGAGGGTATAACAACTATATAGGCTCGAGGCAGCATCGTCCGACAACCGGACGCATTCCACGAAAAGCAGAAAGATCAGTCGCTGAAGCGTTCGTTTAAGAGTGATTGCAAGCTGTTTACTTTAGGCTTAGCTCGCCCGAATTAGAGTGCTGTAAAGCAGCTTATTTTTTCAAGGAGCTTGAATGAAATACACGGACATACCTATACTCCGTTTTATACGTAACAGGAAACGCTGCCAGTGTTAGCGCATCTGTTCGTGCCGTCCGCGCCCAAAAAGTAGTCCGCCATACAGCCGAAGTGAACACAAGCGTACTTCGTTGCGACAGACCTTAAGTGACGTGGGTAGCACCTCCTGGACTTCGTTTTACCTCCTGCCACATTTCTGTCCTGCGAGGAATCAAGACTTCGAAAAGTAAGAACGACATGTGGTGGTATGACACGGGGCTCGTAGGGCAGATCACTCTGACTGCATCCGCGCCTAAAGCACTCGGTGAAAGTTATAGCCACTTAGTTTTATACCGCTCTTTGTTTTCGTCCAAACGCTCCTCACTGAGGCTTTAAGAACAACAAATGATACGAAGGCGGAGTAATATGGCTTCGCGGGCGCACTACTTCCGCAACCTGCGCAGCGTTTCCTGCTATGTATGCCTGTTCCGGAGTTCCCGGATTCGAACCCGACCGCGGCGGCTGCGTTTTTATGGAGGAAAAACGCTAAGGCGCCCGTGTGCTGTGCGATGTCAGTGCACGTTAAAGATCCCCAGGTGGTCGAAATTGTCCCGGAGCCCTCCACTACGGCACCTCTTTCTTCCATTCTTCTTTCACTCCCTCCTTTCCCCTTCCATTACGGCGCGGTTCAGGTGTCCAACGATATATGAGACAGATACTGCGCCATTTCCTTCCCCCCCCCCCAAAAAAAAACAATTATTATGCCTGTAGCCTGTATAGTTGTTCCTGTACACCAGGAAAAATTCACTGACTCTTTCCTGCTGAAATAAAAACGATAACCACTAAAAAGCGCGTAAAGTGTACCACCGAAGACCTCACAGAACAGCCGAGGAGCAGTCAGGGTTCTTAGGCTGCCCAGAGCATCTACAGATCTAATTAAATCTGCGCACGTTGCACAAGAGCAGCTACGGAAAAAGTGGAGGGCAGCTATCGGTCACCCACTTGATGGTGTGGGCGTTGTGAGGGCTTGTGAGTTGTTTACATGTCGCGTTCTAAGTATTCTGTAGATGAAAATCTGCGAAGGACATGTTGCTGCGGTTTGCACATTCACATCTGCCTTCCACTAATTAGCAACCAGTGAAGAAAAGTGGGCCGAATCGAAAAACTGATGTGTTTCCTCAATTTTTTCTGTGCTCCATACCTCTGTAAATATGTTGAATAAAGATGAATGAATGAATTTGAATGAATGAATGAATGAATCTTAAAAATTGAAAACTGGTCGAAGCGAGAAAGTGATGTCTTCCCTCACTCTTTCCTCCTCTCTTTTTCACTTTCACAAACAGTGTACTGCTTGAAGGAGTCTGTTACTATTAGTCGTGAATTTCAGCTCAAATTGTCGTTGTTCACGGCACTGCCCGAACGGGGCTTTTCTTTGCTCGTATAAACAAAATCAAACAACGCAATCACAGTCCCCATTTGTGGCCAAGTCTTTCGGAAGAAGCCGGGAAGCCGAACTTAGTAACGCCCGCTTCCCACCAGGGGAAGGCTTGTAACCATTGAAAAATCGGCGCTCGGAATCGAACCCCGAGTCTCTAGCATATGCGTTGCAGAACTGCCGCGTCAGAAATCTAGTTCATGGCGAAACAGGCAGCGCAGAATAGGCTAAACACAGAAGGCAGCGGACGAACTTTGCTCAGGATTGCTCGCACCATAATGTTCTCCGAGGGGTAAATGAACTGCAGAAGTGCAGATACGCGACTCGTTCCCAGTCGAAAAAAAAACGGCAGAACCATGTCAGAAATGCATGATTTTTTGAAGTCATTACATATTTGTCTGTTTCATAGTATTTTTCTGTAGTCCCGCTGTTTCTGTAGTACCTTTCTGTAGTCTAATTCTATGTTGGGGTTTCTGCAGTAACTACAGAAAATTTCCACTACAATGATTTCTGTTGTTACTACAAAAAACATTACGCATAAGCTGTTGTGACGACAGAACCTTGTGATCGTTGACAGGGTTCTATCGTATGCGACGGCAATGCCATTTCAGCTGGACCGTGGAGCCTCTTTGACGCCCTACGTGCCACCATAGCTTCCAAGCGATCGTATAAAAAATAAGACTGGTTTGGTTTGGTTTATGAGGGTTTAACGTCCCAAAGCGACCAAGGATATGAGGGACGCCGTAGTGAAGGGCTCCGGCAATTCCAATCACCTGGGGTTCTTTAACGTGCACTGACATCACAGAGTACACTGGTCCCAAGAATTTCGCCTTCATCAAAATTCGACCGCCGCAACGGGATCGAACCCGCGTCTTTCGAGTCAGCAGCCCAGCGCCATAACCACAGCCACCACGGCCCCTCCCCCACCTCCACCCCCATGAAGCCCCTCATTTCTGCCGCAAGGCTAGGCCTATTTTATGCAGAAATAAAGACGTATAAAAAAAAAGATGCGACGAAAAAGCGGCTGTTATATGGGACGGTCCAGGGCACCTCCTTGCCATTCCTCTAATGGACCAGATATCAGGACGCCATCTGCGCTAACTACACTATATACTTTTTGTTTCCAACCTCTCCAACCCCTCCCCTTCAGAATCAAGACAGGGCGCCATGTGAAGTATTGACAGCTTGATGAAACCATGCCAGCTTCCATCTTGCGCCCAACCAAAAGTGGCCAGAACTTGCTCCTGGCAACTTTACAGGGACACATGACACAGTCTCAAGAGCACCAGCACTGTGCATTTAATGCTGGTAAAAGAAAATAAAGCAGGAGCTGGTACGCACCAGTCGTTTCAAACAAAATGCACTTGGCTTCGCACATAACGTAAACGACACCTTCAAGTACGTCACTGCTCGCTGACGCAGTTTGTGAAGTAAACGCTCCGAAACAATGGATTTTCAAATACGTGACTGAAAGGACGAAAATGCTGTTGCCATTTGGTAACACAGTAACGTGGAATTTTTTTTCTTTGGCTTCAGCCATGTTCAACAAAAAAAAAAGGTGTTTTGAATCTTCCGAACAAATGCATCAAGAGCGTTCCGTTCACAAAGTCGATGACGATGCAGAATGCACAACGTAAGAGCTTTGCTCGAAGCCAGGCATTCGCATGTCATTTGTGACGTTACCTTCCACTGTGCGCATTGTTTCGCCAGAAGGATTTTTTTTTCTCTTTGCAGGTTAAGAACGCTTTCAAGCAGACAACAGGAAAACTTGTGTGCCGCACGTATACGTTGCTCTGTTAACAGCACTGCAACTTGCTAGGCTTTAGGGGGAAAAAAATCTGCGGTGTTCTACGCAACAGGTGAGGAGGGTGGTAGCAGAATCCTTTAGCAGCAAAAGAAGGAGTGACTAGATCACTGAACATTTCTCAGTGTAATAATTCTGTGCTCTTCGGTTTGTTCACTCTAAATTAACACATCGCGGGCGAAATGGTGAAACTGCCCTGGGCAAAAATTACACATGAAATGAAATCACATTCTCCGTCACTAGTGGGAAGATCATATCACAGAATTAACAACGAAACGCTTTCAACAAGACAACGTGGAACACCGTCATGATGTGTGCCACATGAACAAAACAACAACATTGCAGGTCTTTTTAAGACCATAACCTAGAATAAAACATGTCACGGGTGCTTGAAAAATATACGCTTCAAGGAACCTGCCGAATGTCAAATCAACTCTTTCACTGCAGCCATGATGAGAAAAAAAGTGAACTAAATCAGACATTTAGGCTAAGTGCCATGGGCTCCAGTAACACGTTCCGTAGATTACAGGAAGCTTCAAAAACACGTAACCTTCAAAGCTTTCCAAGCTGACCAAGAAACATGCAAGGCCCCCAGCGCTGTATAGCTTTTCGTATGCTTTTTTAACAGTCATTCTTGTTCCTCGCATTCCTATCAAGAAGGGCCTTTCCGTATGCTGTATGAACAAACAACTGACTCGAGCAACTTTCAAAACTACATGAGTAATTGTGGGTGTGCCTCAATTAGAAAGGATTGCTCACTGCATGGTACGAATGAACAGAAGGAACCGAAAAAAAACAAAACGTGCTTTCTGAAGAAATATTACCTGGCACGAAACAAGAAAAATACGTTCTTCCCTAAGCAGGCGTACCTCAAGAAAAAGAAATGAGAACCATCTGCACAGAAAAAAATAAAAGCTCCGACAGACTCTTGCACACGTGGCACAAAGGTCAATACCGACACTCTCGGGTTCACAGGGAACAAGCTAACAAAATACACGAGGACCACATACATTCAAGACGAGCAGGGAAACGACAGTCTTTGCTCAAACAGTCAGGGTTGTCTAGAGCATACAAAAATGACAGTCACAAATAAAAAAAAGATGAGGTTGCCACAGAAAAGCTGAATTACGATGATTTTGAACCAGCAGTATTAAACTGTACGTATATCTTTTTCATAACCTCTCAGTTTGCAAAAATTGCACATCACTTGTCTGACAAGTTCCACTTGTGATGAAATTACTGTCAGCTGTGTACGACTTCCTCGCAAAAGGGATCTTGATAGGCGCTCGCTTTGAGGCGGTAGCAAAGCTCAGATTTATATTACACGAGGCGTCGTTCTTTGGAGCGAAAACAAAAAAATCGAACCACGACTATTTTTCCGGTACACAGACGACAGTAGTCTTCAACCATCGCATTCCCTGGCCGCGTTCTTAAATTAACAGTCCATGACCAGCTGTTCAGGATCGCTGTGCAAGCTGTCCCCAGACACAATTTCGACTTTTTCGTCTTCTGTGATTATGATTGGTTCCGGCCTATCCGGCTCTTCGATAACCGGTTGGTCTTCGCTCGAAGCGGCAGGTGCACCGTCATCGTCGTCCAGGATCACAGGGTCGGAGCTCAGTTCTTGCGGCAGCTCTTCTACGACCACACCAACCTGCTGCTGCACTGGAACTTGAGAATCCCCAAGAGGCGGCGGCGGTAGAGCGATCAACTGAGACCCAGGCTGACCCGTCGCCGGTTGCATCTGGGCTTGCCGCTCATCGGCCAAGCTCTCTACGGAGACAATTCGCATGGTGCTTGTCGGTGTGCCCACTGCTGGTGCTGCCTCCGACGCTGCCGTGGTCCTCTTCGGCGCCATCTGCATTCCCCGAGTACGCCGGCACCGGGGGCAGTTCTTGTCGCTGCCGGTGAAGTAGTAGCAGGAATTGCAGGCCTACGGGAAAAACCATCGCGAAAGAAGTTGTGCGAGCTGGTCTTTGTGCATACTGTGCACAGCAGTGCTAATGATAAAGGACAACAGGAAAGAAGGCTGAGGGACTTAACCTTAACGGGGGTTATACTGTGACCTACTCCATTAGCTTCTCCTGTTGTGATGATGATGATGACGACGAATTATGGATTTTTATGGCGCAAGGGCGTCTATGGCCAAAGAGTGCCTTGGCAGAAGGTAGTTTTCATTGCACAAGGTGGGGTCAAAGACCCAAAGACAGAGCCAGGTCTGTCGCAACGACAGACAGCTTCTCAGTACCACAGAAAAGTCTGTCGCGACGACAGGACGACAAAAATTTGTAATATTTTGGGACCGGCACCGTATCAAAAATACAATGGTCTGTAGTTTTGCCGTAACGACAAATTTTTGTGTTTTGTAGCATGTTTCGGTAGTGCTGTAGTTTTTCCTGCGTACTTTTCTGTAGCCTATAGTTCTTTAGCACTTTCCCGTAGTAACTACACACAATTACGTTGCTGCTACAAAAATTTTTGCTGTTACTAAAAGGTCTTCGTCAAAAACATAACAGAAAATTTGTTGTGACAGAAATTTTTTCTGTACTGTTTTCCGACTGGGATACCATAGAGACGGCTAGCTTTCTCCTTTTCGTACTCTTCTCAGAACATGGCGACAGGCAGAGACCCGGAGTATACCTGGCAGTGCTCTCCGGCGAACAGGTTGCAGCGTATGCAGGTAGAGCAGTGATTGGTGGCGCCGTGGAAGAGCGTGTTGGCGCACCACGAGTACTGGGCGGCGTGGCCGCACCGCGGACAGGGCATGGGGCCCGGGATGCACTCGCGCACCATCACCGACTCGGGGCAGCAGTTGAGCCGCACCTGCTGGCACAGGTACCACGGCAGGTCCGACACCTGCGTGATGCCACAACGAGCGACACGATGCAGCACCTCTTTCAGGTGCTGTCTCACAAAGGTCGAAAGCATCACATCATACAAGCCAGGCACAGTTTTCACCGCCAAAGCGTGTCACCATGCTGGCTGGGTTTCACAATAAGTCAGTCACTGGTAACGAACCATAGCTAGACTATTCCCAGCTATGAGCACTCTTGCTCCTCTCATGAGCTAATAATGGCATGAGCATAAGTGAGCTCCGTCGCTGAAATGACCGTCTGTGGCTACGTTCCGGCGTACTGTTTACACAGTCCTGTTAGCAGTGCAGTATTACCCCAACTAGCCTGCCTCAGCACATTGGCCCTGACTATAGCTGAGATTTTGCACCACACATAATGAATCCAAGAGTTCTAGCGTTCAAGAGATCCGGTAGGTGGCCTAAGGGCCGGCGTGCGCCACTGTGCAGACAGGGTAATCTAGGAGCCGAATTCTGCCTATACATGGCAGGCCCCGAAGCCCTTGCACAAAGTGCCTTATCGTGACCGGTTTGTTACCCCTCCAACCTGCAAACCCTCGCAAAAAATTTCTTTAGACAATCTATAGACTATCCATACACATTTGTGTAAAGTATATAGACCTTCTATAGACAAATCCTACAGACTAGTCTACAAGTAATCCAAATCCTATACACCATCTTAGACAATCTAGATTTATGACCATATACTTATTGTAGGCTTTTTTCTCCAGACAGTCTATAGACTATGAATTGACAGAAGGAAATATCTATAGGAAGGCAATAGAGTCTATAAGAACTTTGGGTTCAGGGAGTTTAACGTCTCAAAGCGACTCAGGCTATGAGGGACGCTGTAGCGAAGGGCTCCGGAAATTTCGACCACCTGAGGTTCTTTAACGGGCACTGACATCGCACAGTACACGGGCCTCTAGAATTTTGCCTCTATCGAAACTCGACCGCCGCAGCCGAGGTGGTGGTGAAAAACTTTATAGAATAGAGCAAGCCTTAATGGTTACATCCTAGTGATGGGATTGCTCGTGGATGCGTGTCGTGGCCGGAAGGTGATGCTTCTCAGCGACTTCCAAAGCCCAGTCCACTAGCTGCCGTTGGGCAGCCGGGTCAGAACTGGACACCGCAGCCTCCCATCGCTCGAGGTCTGTGAGTTGTCAATCGGCTGGTGGAAGGAGCTCAGAGCAAGAATAAAGAATGTGTGCAAAATCCGCTTTCGGAGCGCCGCAGAGGGTGCATACTGGCGTGAACAGTCCCGGGTGAACCAGGGCTAAGTGGGCAGTGGAGAGGAAGGTGCGGGATTGTCAGCAGCCAAGCGCCAAAGCCACTGAGCCACCGCGGCGGCCTATGAGAAATCTATGGACCGTTTTCATAAGGGAAGACAGAACCGCACAGCAGCAGCAGCCACACGGTGTTAATCGCTCACCGACCTGAAAGACGGCCTGCATGAGGCAAGGGTCGGCCTGGGCCTCCCTGAGGGCGATGCCCACGGCCTCGAGCAGGTTGAGCGGGTTGTCGCAGCCCAGGCAGCTGCAGCGGCCCGGCTCGCACTTGGTGCGAGCCTTGGCGCACGAACAGCGGGCCACGCGGCAGCTCACACGGCACGCGCACGATGGAGACGATGACTGCGACGAGCCAGCCGAGGAGAAAGGAACCAGGGACATCGACGAGGCTCCAAGACTGCCGGATGTGGCCGCTGTGAGCTGGCCGCAGGTGGCGCCTTCTCCAGCCCTACCGCGTGCCACCAGGCCACGGCGACGGCCAACGGGAGTCCTCTTGGAGGCTGCGAAGATGGACGCGAACGCTTTGCGGCTAATTTGAACAGCGCCGCGGTGGTCTACCAGTGGGTATCCCTTACAAAGATTTCTTTACACAGTCTATAGCCTCTCCATTGACTTCTGTCTGTAACGTCTATAAACTGTCTATAGACAAATCCTAGAGAATAGTTTACAGGCAATACAAATCTTATAGGCAGTCTGTAGACAATCTATAGATTTATGGCCATTGACTTTTAGTAGAAGTCTATAGACTATAAACAGACAAAAACAAATATCTAGAGGAAGGCAATAGTCTACAAGAAGTCTATAGACTGTCTACAGAACATTTTTATAATGGTAGAGTGCCCTGATTTACAGATGGAACCGAATATGCCCCCCCCACCTCAAGAAAAAATGATCCAAGGCGCGTTTTGCAATATTTGACACCTACACAAGATAATGCTTAACCACAAAGAAGGAACCGTGAAGGCCACATGTAAATTGCGTGTCATTACAATTTGTAGCTTTTTTAAAACCTGAAGTGTATTTTTAAAGAGAAATCTTTGAGCTATTTAATCAATCGATCCAGGATGCTCCATAGCGAGAACAAAACGTAAAAGCTGACCGTATAAGAGCGACCACGGGACAGCTTGCGACAGCAGAGAGGTGCTAGTGCATACGGATCACAAGTTTTACTCATCAAAAGTAGTGATCGAAAGCATTGCAAAAACCTGTGTAGGTCGTGAAAATGGCTCAGCTTAATGGCTTTTCAACTTAACGGCAGCTGTTACCCGGGTGCTGAAGGCGCGACTCCAAGCAAGCAAGCTAGGCTCCACAATGAAGAAACTAAACAGTAAAGTGGGTGAAGTCAAGCGAATAAAAAAATGCCTGCAGCTGTCTTCTTTCACCTAAAGCATGCGCAATTGCAGGAGTCTGTAAACAGACCGTTTTCTGGCATCACAACGCGACCTAGAAAAGAAGGCTGTACAAGACCACTGAGCCGTACACAAGACCTACTAATGAAATACGACGCGAAGACGCTGAGGAGTCTGCCAGAAACTATTGCTATTTTCCTCGTTACGCTAAGCGCGCACGAGGTACAAGTTTCGGACAGGTGCGCTTTCCATCCAACGACACCCCTTTAAGGCAATGCAGTCGAGCATGTCCGAGCGATGACTGTAGCGAGCCAAAAGACCGTGCTCTCCTATTCTATTCACCTCAGCTCTTCAAGAGCCCCCAAGGTTCTTTTCTCGCGGTGCCTACGTCGAGGTCAGGCATAATGATATACGACAGAATACTGAAAGGGAACCGTATAGCTTGATCAACTTCCGGTGTCATCACTTACTGCCGACGACAGGACAATAGGCAGCAACACAACACCGAGGGATACGCTATCAGAACGGTCTGTGTGGCAGCAAGTCCCGCATCCCCGGTAACGCTTGAGTCGGCGGTCGCGTCTTCGAAGCTAGGGTCCAATTCTTTGTGCTCCTAACCTACGGTGCGGAATTATGCCCATTTCTGTGTTTTCTCTTTATCTAGTAAAGGCTTTCCGTCGGGGAAATGAAGACGTTACAAACTCGCATAAAACAAAACGCCACGGAACCGGTCATCAAATATTCATGTTGTCCTGTAGTACCCCTTGATGCAATAACAAGGTAATAACTGCTCACGGTTGCCCGGATTCCAGTGTGATCATGGCTGCAACGTAAAAAGGGTATCCACAGAGTCCGCACGCGTTGTAGTTACCATGGCTAGCAAGCTAACCAGTGTGCAGTTTGCCGTGAGCTAAGGCTTCCTATGCGGCAGTGGTTAAGACTTCCTATGCGAGAGAAACCAAAGATGGTTGCACACGAGAGTTGATGGCGACTCCTAGGAGTGCGATACAGCTGACTGGTGGTGCAGGTCAGCTTTATATTATTTGTTAATAACGAATATTAGCCGACATTTCAAACTGTGCATATCCTGCAGCATTTGAAATGGTTTGGTTTAGTTTGGTTTATGGGGGTTTAGCGTTCCAAAGCGACTCAGGCTATAAGGGACGCCGTACTGAAGGGCTCCGGAAATTTCGACCACCTGGGGTTCCTTAGAGAGAGAAACCCTATTATGAAAAGGCAGAGAATTTAGCCAACGTTTAAAAACTGTGTTGTGTTGTATTGGGTTTTATGGCACATAGGCAACTAAGGCCATCATGCGCCAACGTTTAAAAACTACTGGCCTGTTTGTCTGCATGGGGAAGAAAATTTGGGAGATAAAGGAGGAAGGAGAGCGGTGCAGAAAAGGTAAAATGAAAGAAAAAATGGGGAGAACAAAAAATGTGGCCATTAAATGCGCACTAAGGTGCATCAGCGAGAAGTTATGTAAATTATGAAATGATGAAGTTCATAGTTCGACAAATGCGCTAACAAAGTTCACTGCGTGAAGAATGCATGATGGTAACATGCAAGGTGAATTTAGAGCTTGTCAAGATGGCCAATGTCCTTTAAACACGCAAACAAAAAGTTCATTGCATCTCTTTGTTGCCTAGGGCAGGCTAAGGAGCCAACAACACTGTCCATTGTTAGTGGGGAGACCTCCATGCAATGTTCATAGTAGGAACGCTCGTCAGCATACGCAGGGCACTGAAGCAGGATATGTTCCAGAGTTTCGATCGAGCCGCAGTTGTCACAAAGCGGACTGTTCATTGACGTGCACCGCCATCGCACAGTACATGGGCCTCTAGAATTTTGCCTCCATCGAAATACGAACGCCGCGGCCGGGATCGAACCCACGTCTTTTATGGACAGTCTATAGAGTGTCCATAAACTTTTTTCTAAACTCTATAGACAGATTCTATAGACTTATGGCGGGACAATATAGGTTTGGTTTATGGGAGTTTAACGTCCCAAAGCGACTCAGGCTATGAGGGACACCGTAGTGAAGGGCTCCGGAAATTTCGACCACCTGGGGTTCTTTAACGTGCACTGACATCGCACAGCACACGGTACACGGGCCTCTAGAATTTCGCCTCCATCGAAATTCGACCGCCGCGGCCGGGATCGAACCCGCGTCTTTCAAGCGGGACAATATAAATCCTACAGACGGTCTATAGACAATCTATAGATTTATAGACTGTCTAAAGAAATGTTTGAATCTGTTCACCACCGAGCGGCAACACCGGCATCAAGCACTCACCTCTGTTGGCCCTGGCGACCTCGTTGCGCCAGACGACCCTCCCGGGCGCCCCGTACGGCGGCAGCGGGTCGTCCAGCTTGGTTTCCTGGTCGCTGATACGGCGCAGCATGAGCTCGTGGAAGCGCGGGTTGTACTGCCACAACAGGTGGCGCACCTGCACCACCTCGCTCTCGTTGAGCTGGACCTGGAAGGAGCACGGAGGTCAAGAAGGCGGTCACGTTTCACAGCCCCGGACCCTGAGATCCCCCGTCCGTATGTATTCTGGATGGTTAGTCCAATGTGTTCAGGGGAGTCCATCAATGTCTACTAGGTTTCAATGAAGGAGTGATTGCTACTCCTCAGCATCCCATCAAAAGGCCCCTTGTGAAATTGCTCCTAGCGATAATTATACGCATTTATTGGTAACAGTTAAGCACAAAATGGCGTGTTTCAGAAATCGGAAGGACGTTATCTGCCGCCGGCCTTTCTCCACCACACCGTGCCATGAAAAACAGCTTGGGTTTGGTCCAATGTTTAGGGAATTTCCCAAGGTAGAGTAGATGTGCAATAAGGGAGTAGTACTCATTAGCATTCACTACAGCGCAACCGTATGGCTACAAAGGAAAGACAGAGCTTCAACAGAAACTTTGTAGTTGAGGATAAACTTCTTTTTCGGGGTTCGAACCAGGGACCACCGTCTGTCCGGTACTGTCGCTCTACCAACTGAGCTAACAAGAACGGCCAGTAGGCCAGATGGTAGGCCGAGAACGAACTGATCAGTAATTCGAAGTAGATTCCTACTGCAGCTCCCTTATTACAAATCTACTCCACCATGGCAGCGTTCCTCAGGACATTGCACCGACACTGTTCAATGACTTGGAGTTGTGATGAATTCGCTCTCGCCCTGCCGTGTGTTCTGCTGGGTGTCCGATTAGCTGAATTGGTAGAGCAACTGCCCAGAATAGGCGGTGGTCTCGGGTTCGAATCCCGCACCAGGGCGTATTTTTCTTGCGCTAAGAAGTTTCTGTGAAAGGTGTACAGCTTTTCTTTGCGGCCGTATGGCTGCGCTTGGGTGGGAGCTAATGAGTAATTAGTTTTTTTTTTTGAAGCTGAGAGATAGAAACATCGACATCGCAATTGCACGTAACTTTCTGCAATTTAACGAAATCAAGTCCATCGGTAGGAAAATGTTTCTTCACAACGCTTAGACTGTACCCTGAGCACGTGACATAATCAGCTGTTAACAGTCATGCTACACGTCCCACATCAAGATGGTGGTGTGTTCTTTATTGAGTCTTGATTTCCAGATTGACTCTTTACCCGTCGTGGTGGCTCAGTGGTTAGGGCGCTCGGCTACTGATCCGGAGTTCCCGGGGTCGAACCCGACCGCGGCGGCTGCGTTTTTATGGAGGAAAAACGCTAAGGCGCCCGTGTGCTGTGCGATGTCAGTGCACGTTAAAGATCCCCAGGTGGTCGAAATTATTCCGGAGCCCTCCACTACGGCACCTCTTTCTTCATTTCTTCTTTCACTCCCTCTATCCCTTCCCTTACGGCGCGGTTCAGGTGTCCAACGATATATGAGACAGATAATGCGCCATTTCCTTTCCCCAAAAACCAATTATTTATTATTATTACTATTATTACTATTATTATTACTATTATTACTATTATTACTATGTAGTGGAGGTATCCGGAATAATTTCGACCACCTTTGGTTCTTTAACGTGAACTGACATCGGGCAGCAAAAAACGCGTTTTACATTTTTCCTGCATCGAAATAATTGGTTAGGAAAACAAAACACTGAACCAATCTTGTCGCATTGCTGTGGCTGGAAGAAACACAATAACTGCAGCCATAATAGGTAGCGAAGAGCGCTTACCTGCGTAGTGCTCACTGTGACACGTGCTCACTTTGCTGACGTAATAAGAACCCCACCCGTAAACTCAAGCAATCATTTTTTCTTTAACAAGTTTTTCCTCCTCCTCCTCCTCCGTGCTGACGTAAACTGTGCCCGGCGGCAACATTTCCTGAAGTGCTCCAGAAGATCGCCAGCTACTTAACCGACGGCCATCATAAGGCTGCGCAGTGCTTTACCGGTCACACACAGTTTCGACAGCGGATCAATCTATACCCTTTCCTTGTGTCGCCAGTGTCTCAAGCCGATGTCTTTAGCCCCACAGCCGCGTCATATTCCAACGCATGGTAGCGGCGGACCCCGCGCAAGTTCGACGGGTGCGACTCAGAGTGACAGCGGAAAGACGAGAAAACACACCGGCGCCACCAAACACAAGGACGAAGACATGCAATTCAAGACATGCCCCGTCGCCCTCTGGCCATCCGGTGTCCTTCGCTGCTTGTATGTGTACATGTGCGTCATAGCAAGCTCACCGACACATCGAAGACCAACTGACAGGAGGGTCGTACAAAGGAGAAGGACGATGACGTCATTACTCGCTACCCGCTGGCAGGCCCAGGAAAAAGGGGCTCCGGCAAATGACCCAACGTATAGCGCGCCGTCCATCCCAAGCGGCAGGGGCTGTCTTGTCAATGTGTACGCTGGCGTGGAAGCCCGGCGACCCATACAAGGAAAGCGATCCACTCGACACTGGTGCTGTCACGTGGCCGTCACGAGCTTCCAGATAGCGAAGAGCTCAGGGTCCGCGAAGTTTGCGTGAATAGAGGCAATACAGACTTTTAAGCGGAAGACATTGGAAGCAAGTGGAAGGTACACGGCTGAGAGAATGCCGCAGAATGAAAGCAGGCCGATTCGACCGGCTAAAGAAATGCGAGCAAAATGCTGTCGAACGGCGACACGGCGAATGGAACCGTAGGCAGCCGTCATGCTGCATGGCGACTTGACAGTGCAGACACACACTCTGATGCAAATTTACAGTGCACATCAGCCCCGCGCCATGCAATATAAGAGCGCGTCACACATCTTTGAATTTTAAAAGGCATATTATATGTTGAACAAACGATGAACTAATTTTGAACGAATGTTTGCAAGTTGAACAAATGTTGAACATATGTGAAACAAATGTAGCACTTATGTTGAGTATCTATTGAATCTTTGTTGAATCTGTTGAATATATGTTGTTAGAAGTGTTTATGTATTCTTATACGGTGCATACATGTTGCAAATGTTGCACGACAAGTAAGGCAACTCCAAACCATTATCTGCGCGTGACTTCCAGGCAGTCCTCTAAAGTGAGCTGATGGCTGGACCTATCCACTACAAGCTGAGCTTTCAGCTTCAGGCAACGTCTTGCCAGTCTTCTCTAGCCAACATAACCTTGCTTTCATCAGCACTGAGCTCATTTCAGTGCCGCAAGACGAGTTTTAGGAGACTGACCTGCGAGTTGCAGAGTCCAGAGTTTAAACACGGGTTTCACGCAGAAGTTGAAGAACTGGTGGGAGAAAACGCTCTGCTCTGAAAAGGAACCCCGAACCCCGCCGCAAGTTTTCGTGATGCGCCTACATTGAGCCGGCCAACCTCCGAAAATAAATACTGTATTTACTGGCGTAATGAATGCGCTCGCATTATGAACACACTCGCCCTATACTTCGGCTGTCAAAAAGTACAGTTTTTCTTCGTCACTTACGCACCGCGGTGGCTCAGTGGTTAGGTGCTCGGTATTTCAATCACTGCATTTCAGCCGCCGCGGTAGCTGAGTGGTTATGGCGCTCGGCTGCTGGCCCGAAAGACGCGGGTTCGATACCGGCCGCGGCGGTCGAATTTCGATGGAGGAGAAATTCTAGAGGCCCGTGTACTGTGCGATGTCAGTGCACGTTAAAGAACCCCAGGTGGTCGAAATTTCCGGAGCCCTTCACTACGGTGTCCCTCATAAACTGAGTTGCTTTGGAACGTTAAACCCTCATAAAACCATCACTGCATTTCAATCACTGGTTAAATTAACGGAGGAAGCCTGCACGGACATTCTGAAGTGAGCGCCGCCACTTGCGAACGGCTTCAGCCGAGTCAGTGGTGCACTCCGAGAAAAAATATCTCGAGTCACACCAGCGCCGTTTGCAGCGAAGATAGCGTAGATAACTACTGGTAAGCGTTCCTCCCCAGAGATGGAGCCACTAGTCCGCGAATACGAGAGCGGAGGAACACATTTATGGAGCGCGCGCCATCTTGATTGGCTCAGGTCGCCGTAGCAGCTACAGTGCCGCAAACTACTTGTGAGATGGCTTATACTATTCGAAACGACGTGCATTAAGTCGGCCAATTGCAAGAGCCAAAGCGATCGCAGAGCGCTAGCAGCTTCGCACTGAATAATTTCATTAACTGAACATAACCTAACACGCAAGCTATCTCTCGCTTGAGGGAACAGCTAGAGGCTTTTTGTTTCGAGAGAAACACGACGTGGCTTGCCTTGTGCACCGGGTAGCGCTCCAAGTGGTCGGACAGAGACGACGTGGAAGTGGCGCTTTCGGCACCACCTTTTCGGGTGCGCCGTCCCAGGAACATGACAGGCCTCGAGTGGACCTGCACGGATTGAAGGACAAAACAGAAAGGGCGAATCATTTCCTTGCGACCTCCTTGTAGCTCTTAATTACACTGAAGGCGAAAACCAGACGTGTTTCGATGGACGAGAAACTCGGAATGCGCCCGTGTGCTTTCTGGGGAGTCAAAATTATTCCGGAGCGACACCTTTATTTCCTCCCTTTACTCTTTCTTTCTCTTCGAGGCATGGTTGAGGTGGCCATCGAGGAGGGAGAGAGCTACTGCGCCTTTCCCTTCCTGAAAACAAATTTTCACCCGCCACCACGGCGCAGTTGATGGGGATCCGGCTCGGGCTGGGCCTGGTGCTCACCCTCGGCCGTCCGCCGCCCAGGAGTGCTCTGCTGTGTGACTCCCGCGCCGCCCTCAGCCGCCTGCAATCTAACGGCCGCGGTACCCCACTAGTGCGGGAAATTCGCTCGCGCAGAGAGGATGTGCCGTGCGTGCACAGTGGGTGCCCGGTCACTGCGGCATCGCCGGCAACGAAAAAGCTGACGACCTCGCGACCGCTGCACACCAACTACCTGCCAGCGATCTGCCCCTTGCGCGGGAGGACGTGCGTGAGGCCATCCACGACCATCTCCGAAAGCAGCACCCCGACCCACGTATCGCAGGAGGTGCGCGCATCGACAGTATCACCGGCTGTCGCGCACTTACACGGTAACAACGTGTAATGATCCTCCGCGCGCGCATTGGCTGCGTGTGGCCCGGGGAACGACGGGAGCGTCACGGAATCGTGACGAGTGATGTGTGTGACGGATGCGGTGCAGTGGAAACACTAGAACACCTGCTCCTTCACTGTGCTGCGTTCGCCGATGCTCGTCGCGATATGCTTGCGGCCTATAGGATGCAGGGCATACTACCAGACTCCATCAAGACGCTATTGTGGCCGCAGGGCAGTGAGCGCACTCGTGAGCGAACTTCTTTTTTATTCGAGAGTGTGCCATGAGGCATAAGTTGAAAAAGGAAGGGGCGGGGAAGGAATGCACGGGATTGAAAGTTGAAAGAAGGAGTGAAGAACCGTTGCGCTGAGGTAGTCGCACAGGTTGCTAATGAAACGGTTGTCCATAGTCCACTTCACGTAGTCACTTTCGCGGTTCCACCGCAGGCCCACCTCCCTGAGGAGCCGTTTTCTGATAGCAGCCGTCGCTGGGCACGTCCACAACAAGTGCCGCACATCACAAATGTCCGGTGCAGCGGTACAGTGAGGGCACCTGTCAGGTGCTGGCAGATCTTTGGCACGCCACCGATGACGGACAGATGGTGTCAGAGCCGCCCCTGCCCGAATCCGGCGCACGGATACCTCCTCCTGCCGAGTAAGACTACGGGGGAGAGGGTGCGAACACGGAGGAATTAGAGCGCGTGTTCGCTGGCGCAGAACTTCGGAATCGGAAACATGGGACAGGAACGGATCTGGGGGAAGAGGGGAAGGTGGCGGATCGTCTAATGTATGAAGATGAGTCATAGCATCCGCTTGAATGTTATGTGGATCCTGGGCATGGCCGCGAATCCAGTGTATGCGCACAGGACATGGATACTTTGCGCAGAGCACATGAATTGATTGTGAAATCTGGAACGTTCGTCGAACAGCCTTAAGCTGTTTAAGGGCGGCGCGGGAGTCGGTGTAAATATGAACTGTATTGAATGTTGAAACGAGCGGAAGGGAAGCAATGGCATCATAAATGGCTTGAAGTTCCAATGCCAGGGGAGTGCACGTATCCGCAGTATACGTCGCGCGAGAGTTGAGATGCGGATGAGATGGACTATACACAGCAGTAACTCCCCTCTCTGCAGAATGTGATGCATCCGTGTATAATATACACCCTTCAGGCAGATACGCTGCTGATACCGACGGGGAAACAGTGGGGCGATTGTCAGTGAGCTGGCAATAGGACCACGGTGGAAGTGTCTTTAAACGATGAAGTTTGAGAGACTGTTTTCGAGCTCTATTTTCCACCCGTTGGTCGATGATTTCACTGAGTGTATTAAGTTGGGCGAACTCCTGTACCACAGGTATGGGTGTTAAACGAGGCAGATATGTTATGACGCGCATAGCCTCACGATTGATAGCTTCAAGGGAGTCCCACTGTCTGCGGGTGAGACGTTGAAATTGTGCCTGATATACTATCCGTGGCTGAAGGATAGAGCGCACAAGCTGGCGGGCCGTATGAGCACGTGCGCCACCAGAACGCATAGCTATGCGACGAATCAGACTTAGAGTAGCGTGAGCCGATTTACGGGTGGCTGTCAGCCACGGGGTGCCAGTCCCAGATGTATGGAGGAGAAGACCAAGAATGCGAACAGTTTCTACCTGAGGAATCAAAGAATTGTGTACCGTAAAATTTAAAGGGGGAGCTTTCCGTAAGCCGGCTTTATTTCCAATTCGAATGAAACATGATTTAGTAGGAGAGAGTGTTAGACCCAGAGGTGGGAGGCGAGATGTCAATACATCCAGCGCGTATTGAAGGACCGACTGATGGATAGACGCATCTGGATGACAGCACCACAAGGTTATATCATCGGCATACGCAAGCACGCGGATAGAAGGGATGGACTCTAGGGCTCGAACAAGAGAAATTAAAGCCACATTATTTAATGTGGGGGCGAGAACGGAGCCCTGCGGCACT
Source organism: Amblyomma americanum (assembly GCA_030143305.2). NCBI lineage: Eukaryota > Metazoa > Arthropoda > Arachnida > Ixodida > Ixodidae > Amblyomma > Amblyomma americanum. The sequence continues at coordinate 31,432 of JARKHS020007835.1, read as the reverse complement.
CCTCTATTGGAAGTGAAGTTACCAAAGGGCTTTCCGTGGACACGCACGCTGAAGGTTCGATTTGCCAAAAAGGCGTGAATAGAGAGGAGGAACCGGTAAGGGAGACCAAGAGTTTGAAGGGAGGCAAGAATGGCAGAGTGAAGGATGTTATCATATGCTTTTGCTATGTCTGTAGCGATTACGGTTCGTACAAGGTGACTCTGCGGAGAGTAAGCGTACTTTGGTGAGCCTCTGTGCATTCCTCCAACACACGGGCTTGACGTCCCGTCTGTTCTCCGTCAGGTAGTTAGTTACACGCAGTGACCGAACGCTCCGCGAGTTCTACCTTGGACGATTAATAACTGGACGCCCCACTCCCGTTGTAGCCAACACAGTGCTGTGCGCGTGTATTTTAATTCCTCTAAAATGAACTAATCATGCGCACAACCTGGACGCATTTCTTATTGTGTAAATAGATTGTAAATGCTACTTCTCCCCCTATCCTCTCTTCCTGTCCCCTCACCTCTTTCATTTAATTTCTCCATTCTGCCTGCTATCCTTTATTTCCGCTGCCCCAGATCAGGTGCTTCAGTATCGATGGCAGATGCCGGGGCTAGCAAAATTCTTTTCCTTCCTTTTTGCTATTATTTTAATTTTAAAAAATCCACTACCACCACCACCACCAGCCGCGGTGGCTCAGTGGTTAGAGCTCTCGGCTACTCATCCGGAGTACCCGGGTTCGAACCCGAACCCGGCGGCCGCGTTTTGATGGAGGCGAAATGCAAAGGCGCCGGTGTGCTGTGCGATGCCAGTGCACGTTAAAGATCCGCAGGCGGTCGAAATTATTCCGGAGCCCTCCACTATGGCACCTCTCTCTTCCTTCTTTCACTCCCTCCTTTATCCATTTCCTTATGGCACGGCACGGTTCAGGTGTCCGCCGATATGTGAGACAGATACTGCGCCATTTCCTTTCCTCAAAAACCAATTATTATTATTATTACTCGTACCGTGTGGCGGAACTTCCAGAGAATGAATTTACACTATTAATAATAGGATAGAGATTTTATCAGTGTACCTTTACAGTAGCTTGCATAGAAAATGGATGCAACATGTGGAAGATAGCAGCTCAGGCAAGTAAATATCTTTTCTTTTGGCGACGATGGAAATTGTTTGTTCAACAATTCATACATACCTACTGAATGACAGTGCTCTCTCGAATGACAAGCATGTTGTAAGCAAGTCGATAATTCGCCCCCTTATCAATCTCTTCAGATTTTTTGCAAGTGACGCTGTTTGCTTGCGATCTAACGCGTATGTAATACCCGCTTGTCTTTACGCGCTAAACAGCGTGTCCATAAGATCCCTTTCGCTGTTCAAACTGCCATCATTGTCAAGGATTCAATCACTGTTCATGACAATCTCGCGATCTATTTTTTACTGCGCACTCAGTGAGGCTAGCCGCAGTTCAGGATAAAACCATCAAGCTAAAATTAAACCGATACCTGGTGTTTCCCCTAACATGTTCGCCACTTTTAGAAAACAGGGTTTTCGGGAAAGAAGAGTGCGTTTTGAAGCGAAAATCTTCACTACGGGGGTCAGAGCCGAGCTTCGCGTGAGCCGAACTGGTGAGTTATGCGCATGCGCGAAAACGAGTGACGTCACACGCCGCGCAGGTGGTCGCTCCTCGCCGCTGCCGCAGCCGTCGCCTGACCTTTCAGCGCAGCCGCGCGCTACTGCACATGTGCGTCATGTGCATGCGCAAGGAGGCTATATAATGCGCTTGCCAGAGAATAGGCGCGCGCACTCGACATGGAAGGGAAGGAGAGTGCGGCTGCTGCTGGACTACGCAGAAAAGCTGAGAAACTAAATTCGTCCGATCCAGAAGTACTCGCTTGGGAGTTGGCTGCACAACAGCGAAAAAATGATAAAGCCAAAGCTAAACGTGCAGCCCGAACGCCTGAACAACGGGAAATACGCCTTGCTAAACGACGTCGGAAAGAACCCGAAAAGCGTGTCTTGGCCGCATCTTCAGCCAGCAGCAGCCAAGCGAGTGAGGAAGAGGAAAACCCCAAGAATCGCCGTTACAACCACCACGTGGTACGATTTATTGAAAGTGATGTATACAATGCCAGCTAAGCTACGAAGCATAACTATGACGTCAAACCAAGCATAACTAAAGCTTTTCGCTTGTATATTCAGGCTTAACCAGAGCTAAGCCACTGCCTAATTTTTTTCGGCATACCATTGTCAGCGGTGTAGCGCATGAGAATACAGCTAAGTGCTAACTAGTAGGCTTTTTAACTAACTGCGAGTAGTTAACGTCGTAACTATTACTGATAGTCTCCTTATTTGTGAGAGGTGTGTAGCGCGGTTAGTAATGTCCATATCAGTTTTCGAAAACGCGGTTACCCTCGGCGCTGTGGCCCAACAGATTTTGCCTACGTCGCGCCAAAAAGCGTGCGCTTTCGATAAGCTTGCAGGCAAAGCAACACTTTCAGTGCATATAACTCGTCAATATAGCCAAAATTTTTTGGGCCACAGCGCCGAGAAATAATAATAACTGAGGCTAAGTGCGTTTTCGAAATCCTATAAACTGATAAGGATATCAACCCGCCGCGGTGGCTGAGTAGTTAGGGCGCTCGGCTACTCCTCTGGAGTACCCGGGTTCGAACCCGACCGCGGCGGCCGTTTTTCGATGGAGGCGAAACGCAAAGGCGCCCTTGTGCTGTGCGATGAAAATGATAATGATTGGTTTTTGGGGAAAGGAAATGGCGCAGTGTCTCATATACCGGCGGACACCTGAACCGCGCCGTACGGGAAGGGATAAAGGAGGGAGCGAAAAAAGAAAGGAAGAAAGAGGTGCCGTAGTGGAGCGCTCCGGAATATTTTCGACCACCTGGGGACCTTTAACGTGCACTGACATCTTACCGCACACGGGCGCCTTAGCGTTTTGCCTACATAAAAACGCAGCCGCCGCGGTCGGGTTCGAACCCGGGATCTCCGGATCAGTAGCCGAACGCCTTAACCACTGAGCCACCGCGGCGGGTCGATGAAAATGAAAATTGGTTTTTGGGGAAAGGAAATGGCGCAGTATCTGTCTCGCATATCGGCTGACACCTGAATCCCACCGTAAGGGAAGGGCTAAAGGAGGGAGTGAATGAAGAAAGAGGTACCGTAGTGCAGGGCTCCGGAATATTTTCGACCACCTGGGAATCTGACGTGCACTGACATCGCGCAGCACACGGGCGCCTTTGAGTTTCGCCTCCATCGAAACGGTACTGCCGCGGTCGGGTTCGAATAATAATAATAATAATAATAATAATAATAATAATAATAATAATAATAATAATAATAATAATAATAATAATAATTGCTTTTTGGGGAAAGGAAATAGCGCAGTATCTGTCTCATATATCGTTGGACACCTGAACCGCGCCGTAAGGGAAGGGATAAAGGAGGGAGTGAAAGAAGAAAGGTGCCGTAGTGGAGGGCTCCGGAATAATTTTGACCACCTGGGGATCTGGCGTGCACTGACATCGCACAGCACACGGGCGCCTTAGCGTTTCGCCTCCATCGTAACGTAGCCGCCGCGGTCGGTTTCGAACCCGGGCTGCGCGATGTCAGTGCACGTTAAAGATCCCCATGTGGTCGAAATTATTCAGGTGCCCTCGACTACGGCACCTCTTTCTTCCTTCTTTCACTCCCTCCTTTGTTCCTTCCCTCACGGCGCGGTTCAGGTGTCCGCCGATATGTGAGACAGATACTGCGCCATTTCCTTTTCGCAAATACTATCTTTTAAAGGGATATTACTTACGGCGGGCTACATGCGTCCCAATGAATAAGGAGACGAACAGTAATAATTAAAATGCTAAGTATGCAATATCATAGTTGACCAGCCTGCTAGTTGGCACGTCTTAGCTTTATTCTGATGCGCTACACTGCTGACAATGCTATGCCAATAAAAGTGCGCTTCTAATTCAAAAAGAATATTTTTTTTTAAACTGCAGAACATCTTAGGTGAAATACCCGGTGTACATGCCATCTCTGCGCTATGATCAGTACAGAGTACAGGGTACCTGTGGTACCGGCCATCGCGTGCTTCGGAAGCGCAGTGCAAAACTTTTAGTTTGCGCGAAAACGTGCCTGAGCAAGCGGCTTGCACAGACTTCGCTTACTGTGCTACCGATCGTAACGCTAGCTGTACTGTGACAATGAAGCAGCTGGTTCAATCGACGATCTTCTGCAAATCTACCGAAGTGCGCTCCAATTGGCCGCCACGGCCAGACAAATCTTCCGATGATTGATGCGGCAAATGCGCAGACCGCCCTCTGCACCACGATGCGGCGCTTCAAGCGAAGCTGATGGCGCTACGAGAATATGCCCTGTCAACGCCATCTCCCTATCTGTGCCTGTCACGAAACTCGCTTTCCTTTGGGTGCCCTTTGGAGGCCCCTATTTGTGTACTCGCCGCCGCGGCATGGCACCTTTTAAGGGGGCCGATTATCTGATTGGTGGCTAAAATCAAGAGAAGAGTAAAATTTCACAAGTCATGGCTAGGTGGCTTGAGCCACCGCCCGATTTAAAGGGTTCAGCCGTATCCATCCCTCCATCCATCCATCCGTGGTTTGCTTCTTCAAGCGCCATCTGTTGGGATTGTTGGCGATGATTATCGGGTAAGCCGTCCGTCTAGAAGGACATACGGAAAGCTTCCCCCGTCTGTGGCCGAGTAACTCTCCGAGCAGCGCTCACCTGGACGAGGATGTAGTCGTGTTCGCAGCGCAGTGCCTCCAGCGACTGGAAGGGCACGATGACGCAGGACAGCCGCAGCCCTTCTTCCTCCGTGGGTGACAAGCTCTCGAACTCGTACATGAAACGCCTGCGCACCCGGCAGAGCAGCTGTTAGCATCCCGCAGCCAGTAGCGCATTACAGCGCATCCCAAAAGTCCCCTAGCTGCATGTCCCAAAGCCGTAGCGCCAAGCTCATTCGGCGTTCCTGGCACATGAATACCTTTAGACACCAGGGACATTTTTCTGTCCTTGATTGACAAGGCTTCTGAGTAAGACATGGAAGCTACACAAACGCTGATCAGCCGAAAACAGCCTCGTTGCGGCGCCTACCACTGCTTTGTACAGTCGTCCACGCACCTGTCTAGAACTCTCGAACTCCGTGCCGTCTGCGCTCCGCAGCCCGAAAAGCGACGTCTAGCGGCAGCGCCTGGTTCCAGATTACGCATGTCTGATGTTCAGACCATACTCAGAGACAGGTCTGTGGACGACTGTACTATGCAGGGCCAAGGCGGGCGGTACGACAAATGTAAGGTTTTGTGTGGCCTGGTATACCGAGTGTTTCACCTAAGATGTCCTGCAACTTTTAAAAATAAGCTTTTGGAGATAGAAGACAGTTTTTTTTTGGCTTATCATTGTCAGTGGTGTAAAGCATCAAAATATAGCTACGAAGTGCTAACTAGTAGGCTCGTTAACTAATACTGAATAGTTAATTTATTAACCATTAGTGTTATCTTATTTATTTATTGAGATGCGTGCAGCCCACCGAAAGTAATATCCATATCAGTTTTTAGAATTTAGAAAACTCATTTACCCTCGGCGCTGTGGCCAAAAAAAATTTGGCGAGAGAATTTTGAATACGGAATGTCAAAAAAGATTGGGGTTCACAGTGACGACAATGAGAATAACAGCGAGGGCCATGGAGCAAATGAGCGATTTCAATCGCCCACTGTGGACATGTGCAAGCCGATGCAGCGGCAGACCCTCAAGGCTGTTAATGACGCTGGCCATGCGATGGTGGCCATTTAAGTCCCTTGCTTTGGCTACGAACAAACATTATACGCACTTACGCGTGAAAGGCACCTTAACTCAAGGTCACAATTACAAGACCCTCTCTTTTCAGGGCCAAGTCTGTTATGACAGATTAATATTTTCTTGCCGAAATTCTCGAATCACACATGCTGACCCAAGCGGGGTTAGAAGTGAAATGGAACGAGAGAGAAAATTGTGCGGTTGCTATAGACACGATACAACTTTTTGTGTACTGCCATCATAAGCAAAGGAAAGGGAGACGTTAGGTTCGTTAGGATATATACATATTACACGAGCGGAGCCAACAGCCGTCTGAAGACCAAGAAAAGCTCAGACGAATATTTGGTGTTTCTTTTCCATAGTTTTGTTGGTTTCGATGATTTGGCGGTTTCCGCATACATGCAAATAGAACAGGTTTTAAAAATAACGACACAGCTGCTATTCCTTCGCGAAATAAGGGATCCAAAGAAGTATTCGCACAGGGAGCTAGACACCCATTCGGCACCGCTACCTACGTTATCCAGTTAGCACAACTTACAGTGCCAGTTATGTGAATCACAATGTACGAACGGTCAGCTTCAGAGCGCGCCGGCGTAGGATTAAGAACCGAAGTTCCTTCAAGCCACTTACCTTTTGCTGAAGATGATCTTGAATTTGTACCCGAGGTTCACGTTTGGATCACCGACTTCCACCTGCAGTTGGAAGCATTCGTTGCTTCAGTGACTCACTCTGTATACGAACGCTGCATGTTCTCGGACACATTTTAAGAATGCGATAATTCGTATTCTTATTCGCATACTCAAAAATTTGTGTCCAGAAAAAAAAAAGCTCGCAGGGCTTGCACCCAAACAAACTTCTTCGCCTGTCCGCGACGAAGCTTCCAATTTCGCTGACAAGAGAGAGGGTTTATTGACGAGAAAGGCAAAGATGTTGGCCGGAAAAATAAAGATCTGGCCTGCTACTCTGCAATGGGGAACGGGAAGAGGAGAAAAATGAGGGTCACGATGGGGGGGTGATGATGATGGGAGGAGGAAGGTGAAAAAAAAAACAAGGCACAATTTCTAACATCCGAAACGCGAGGCAAGGTCCGTGTCGCTTAAAAAGCGCGAGAGCGCTCGCGTTGCCTGTACAGTTTTCAAACTATCTGGTCAAGCGCCGAGGATCAAATCCTCCGAGAGGGGCCTTGTGTCCATAGACTTCAAAGCAGATGCGAGCATGAGTCTTTCACGTGCATATGCTGGACACGCCACTAAAACATGTTCTATAGTCTCTAGCACGCCACATGTGGTACAGTCCGGGGAGTCCGCTTGTCCAATTAAGTGCAAGTACTTGCGCGTGAGGGTGACATTTAAACGTAATCTATGGATTATGCATGCAATAGGGCGTGGTATACAGCGAGGAACAGAAAAGGTCATCGCCGGATCTAGCCGTTTCAGGCGGATGTGTCGAATGTCAGGCAGGGCCCAGTACCTAGCCGTCGCACTCCTCATTGATTCCGAAAGGAGACAAGTGGTGTCCGGTCGCTGACAAGTCAGCTTTAATGGTAGCTAGTCTCAGCCGCCACATATTTTTAGACATGTTCGACGCCTATTTGGTGCGCTAAGCTCAAAAGCAGATTGTGCACAATGCTGTCCTGATAACCATGCGTAACGAATTTGTTGCAACAGAAACAGTTTAGCTTATTATCCAATGGAGAAGCCTCGCAGTCAGCTTCTCGCTACCTGCTGCTTCTCCCGGATATGTGAGTTGCAGCGATGAGGAGGAGAAAAATAACTTAGTTTTGTGGCAGTTCTAGGACCTCGTAAAAAGGAAGGCTTGCTCCACTAAGATCCTGCGGTGATGCACTGAACCCGTATGAGGGGCGGCCACTCCAGGAGGAAGGGCTGCGGTATGGGAAATAGGAGACCCAAAGCTAAACAGGAAGGTCGAGTTTCGACTGTGCGACAGTGAGTCTCAAGCGAGCGCTCACATTTCCAACCACTCTGAAGTCTGGATAGAGACTCCCGCTTTCAAGGCAAGAAGCGATCTAGGCACTCCGTGCTAGAAAATATGCCAATCAGCTACCTCAGTACGTTCCCGTGCAAGATAAGGGTGCAGCGACCAGCCGCAATTCAAACCGCTGCTCGTTTGCGTGTGAAACGTTCTCTTATAACCACGCTGACGTTATTTACCGCACAATGTCACAGTACAGAAATAAATACTATCTGCAGGATGCATCTCAGTATGAAGTGAACATTCGTATTATGGACGACAAGAATTGCTTAAAAATTCAGGGGGCACTTTGTTGACCTAAAGTGCGGTGAGGCGAAAGCCTTTAGCGCGGTGTTGCGGCTTGTGTCACTGATGTGTGGTTAAGATGTTAATTAAGTACACAATTTTTTGTGAATCTTAAATGCTGGAGACACTGGAGGGCGTTTGGGAGGCATCCGTCTGATTCGACGCCTTTCTGCAAACACTCTCCAGCGTCCTAGACAAGGAGAACTACATATGCGTTGGCAGGAAGTAACGTAGTCGTTAGCACGCTCAGCTGCGGGACGGAAGAATGGTGGTTCGAATCCATCGTGCACAAAGATTTTTTTCCTTATCGAGTTGAAGAGTGTCACGGACGGACGGACGGACACCGGGAGTATGAGCCATTAAAGGCTTTTGCCTTATTAACCTGCTTACACAAAAGAACACTTTCAATTGTAGACACTGAACCATTATTCTAAGTCAAATTAGCACATAAAATTTCTAAAACATTAGCACGACAAAATATAACCCGAATGCATTAACGGGAGGCTTCGCACTACTCTAAAGGAAGTGCAAGTTACGCCTCGTATCTCGTGCTGCTGAAAACCGCCTATGGCTATGCCACTCGAACCACACTGCGGCCCATGCCCTGCCCTGGCATTCGTTGCAACAGTGTGGGTCCCGAAAGTCTAGCGCAGCGCAGTGCCCACACCGTGTAAGAGTGCATCCGCCCGTTCCTTTTTGCGGACTAGAGATTGACACACTTTTCACCAACAGCCCCATCTCCCATCGGACGAGAGTGCTCAATGACCCAAGTGGTCCAGGTCAGCCTGAAGTACGTGGTCGTTCGGCTGGTGTTCTCAGGAGCTTCAACTGTCCGCCAGCCCTGGATGGCGTTCTTAGTGCAGAGTCTGAGTCACCCTTCTCTAGAGCGCCCGAGCAGCGCGCTGCAAGCTGTCAAAACTCAAATTATAAAATAGCCCGTGGCTTCCGCGCGAAGTGCTCACGATCATTTTGCTTGCGAGTCTATGGGGCTCTATACTTGCATGTAACCTTTGCCTCTAAATTGTAGAAGTTGCGACAAGGTGTCAATTCTTTTTTGGCGAGAAAGTGCGCCGCTCGAGCGCTCTACAGAAGGGTGCCGCGGACTGCAGAGGTGATGAACACTGAAGTCGCCCCTGAGAAAGCCTTGATGATGATGACGATGATAATGATGTCGCCGCGCAAATGGAGAGCACAAGAAAGCGTGACTTACGAGGAAAGGCCCGATCTTCAGAGAGCGCAGTGCGTAATTGACGGCAGGGTGGGACCGCTCTGCACCAGCGTGAGATAATAAAAGAAGAACCAGCTATAGCATGTCGCACGCTCTGGAGAAACTCTGATGAAAGTACTCCCACCCCAAGTCACCCTAACCACCTGCTGTCGTGCGCCGCGGCTTGGTCGCCGAGTCCGGCGTCGCTGTCGACGTCGAGGCCTGCTGCAGGTGCTGCGAGGTCGGCAGGCGGCCGACATGGACCGACGTGGCCGCAGCGGCCCCTCCCCCATGGGCCACTGGGTGGCGGAACTGTGAGGATGACGGCTGCGGCAGGCGGTGGAGCAGTATGGAGGCCGGCCCCGTCGACAGGGTGGGCCTCGCGGTCGGTGTCAGCAGCAGGGTCAAGTTGGGTCTGGGAAACCTGTGTGGTGGCAGGTGCTGCCGGCTCTGTCCGGCAGCCTGTGCTTTCGACGACGTAGGCAAGGTATCCACTGTAGTCTTCTTTGGAGGCGCCTGCACGAGGATACAAAGCTGCATGTATAAATGGACTTCGTGTCTCCTGCACCGTACTCCAGTCCATTCACACATGAAACGCGCCTGTTCACTTCGAGTTGGAAGCATTCATGACGTGTCGCACTTGTGACGTGCCGGGTTGGTGGCCTCACGTCGCAAGGATTTACAGCCCCTCGGTGTCATGGCCCAGAGGCCCGACAGGGGTTCACGAGGTTTGTTTGCGTTGGGCGAGCGTCTGGAAGCCCGTTGAGAAATCCTGGACGGAACAGCGTGCGACTGCAGCGCCGCCAGCGGCAGGGCCACACATGAATAGCCACATGAAACCCGCCCGTCTAAGCCTGGTGCTGCGGTGGGGCGCTGTAGCAGCTGCCTGGAATTACCCCTATTGCTGCGAACGTACTTGAGCCTCGATTCTTATATGTGGTGAAGACCGTTACGTTTTCTTCTCCACCTCGTCGAACTTAGAGTTAGGGTACTAGGTCGCTTGTCTCACTTGCAACGCAATGAGAAGGAAAGGGGTCCTGTCATAATGTACTGGCAGTCACACTCGCGGTATACAGATTTAGTTTGATACACACTGCAGAAACTTTGACATTTAGGCTAGCGACATTTTAGAGAACAACACTAAAGGTGGCAAGAAGTACGGTTAAGAAGAAGCAGTACAATAAATGCTGCGCGTCTCTTCTCGGGCCCAAGCAGGAGTGTAAACGCGATATTAATGCAATATAAATTTAAAATTAGCAGTGTGACTGAAGAATCAAGAAGCACAAGAACAATACCGGATGTAATTGAAAGTGTACAAGATGCAAGGAACACTCGGCAAGCAAGACAGTTTGCACTATCTCGGACATGAACGGACACAAGCCAGCTAAGAGCACGCATGAGGCCATTCGCGCATACTCAGAAAAATTACGCAAAAGTTTGTATTCATGTCTGTGCTACCATCGTGCCGCACTGTTGCAGGAATGGGCTAAGTGTTCCTAGGCGAAGATTACGTCTACAGCTTCTTCCTTGCGCGAGATCTCAGAAACATTCTTCATGGCCACCTTCAAGAAACCAATGTCACCTTCCTCGCTTATAGCTACTACCTTTTCCTCACTTCCATTCCAAGGTCACCCGGATAATGCGGATAACCTATTACTTACGCAGCAAAGTATGTAATGTACTACACTTAGCCCTTCATACAGCGAGCGTAGACATGCCCGCCATGTAAAGTGTTGTCCAGATAATAAGGCCTCCGTCTGCGCAAGGACGAATGGACAAAGAAAGTGTGCGGGCATGGAAAAGTGGAAGTACTGACTTATAGCGCACTGCTTCAGTGTAAGTAGCGACAAGGCGCGCAGAAGCTCCCCCACCTGAGTGACGACGGACAGAGGCTGCATCACCGCGTTGTAGTACGTGGGGACTGGGGCGAAGCGCGGTGGGTAGGTCCCGGCCTGAGATGAAGGGACAGTAGCGGCAGAGCCGTTGAGAGCAACAAGAGAGGACGCGGCGACAGGTGGGTGCCGAAGCCAGGGCCTCGGAGGTTGCGACAAGGGGGGCCTCTCCAGGAGGGCACCAAGCCTCGGGTAGCGAGGGGACGCACTGCCCGACGTCACCAGCTGCTGGTGTTGCTGAACACTGGGCAGGAGCGTCGTCATTGTCACCGGAGGTGGCATGGGCGCATGGAAGGTCCGGGTCTGCCCGGCGTCGTGGCTGGAGATATCCGTCGGGGAACCTGGATTCGAAAAAACAGTTGCTGGCAAGACTTCCTAGATCGACAACAAGGCTTCAATTGAGGTTCGCCAGTCAGTTTCGAACATTCGAACCGGAAGCGAACGCCCTGAAGATTTTGTAGCGATTGCTACATTACAGTAGCATTTCGAGCCTTCAGCGTGGCGGTGCCGCCACGCTGTCACGTGGTGTGAAGCAGCTTAGATACTCCCCGCCACATAAGGGCCTAACACAACAAGAAGCAGCTAGCTGGCGGAGGCTGCAAACGGGAACATTCTTTAACCTACATATACTTAGCAAGATGTATCCTACACAGTGTAGGAACACATGCCCGTGGTGCGGGGCAACCCCCACGCTTTACCATATAACCTGGGAGTGTAAGCGAAACTACACGTTCCACCAACACAAAACCCCGAGTGCGGAGCAGTGGGAGAGCCGGCTCACCAGCTGCGAGCTCACCGCCCAAGGGGCAATGGTGCAGCACGCAAGCGAAGCAGCGCGACTCAGTGGAGCCCTGGACTAGGGGCCCAACCCTGCTTTGAAGGTTAAGAGTCTGTAGCGATGAAGACGAAGACCGAACGCTAAACCCTTAATAGACCAAATAAAGTTCTCTCTCTCTCTGGCTATCACGAAACTCCAGGTTTAACCAAAGCTAAACCACCGCCAATTTTTAGCCCCTCAATTAGACGCAAAGACAACAAGACGATGTACAAACGCGGCCAAAATATTACGGAGCATACTTCGGCGGTTGAAATTTTCTGACGCGTTCCGTAGAGAAGGCCTGACCGTTCCGTGGGTTCATGCGCAAGTGCACCTGTGGCATGTGCTAACGCATGTATAAAGTAATTCCTAATTTTCGTTGTGTAAAGAGTGACAGGAGTTTCATCATCGAGGCGTGCTCCGTATACTTAAGTGTACATCTGGAGCGACCCTTCTTTGCCATTTCGTTTATGGCACGACCCTGCCTTCAGTGTGATCTCTTATTTGTGCGACGTGAAATTAAAGATTCTTGAAGAAACCTCTCGCCTCGGGATTGAACTGAGAGCAGCATGGATTAGGGGGAAAAGATACGACTTCATGAAACGCTTGCAGCTGAATCCATGCTACGCCAGGAGTACATTACTACATGAAATGTAGTGGGTCAGTATTCCTCTGCGCTTTTCTTGATGGAACTCCATAAAGGCGCATGCATTCTTCGAGGCTGTCATCTACTCTTGTGAATGCTCGAGGGTTCTTGTGTTATATAGGCGAACATTGACCTGCATTGCTCAGTTGAGACTCCCATTGAATACCGTATATTTCGGCGCCTGCTGTTTAAAGGACGCTGTCTCGTTTCACTACGTTTGGAGTTCGCACAGGTGCACAGTTACCCCTGTGCACAGGATGAGCCGAGGTGACCAGATGGGGTGGATTCACCTTCGCACAGGTGCAGGTGTGTGCACGGACGAACGAAATTGAGCGGACGCGGGAGACCAGACACCGGTAGATCGGACGCCACCAGAAAATGTCCATTTGCAAACCGAATAGACCCGCCGCGGTGGCTCAGTGGTTAGGGCTCTCGTATACTGATCCGGAGTTCCCGGGTTCGAACCCGACCGCGGCGGCTGCGTTTTTATGGAGGAAAAACGCTAAGGCGCCCGTGTGCTGTGCGATGTCAGTGCACGTTCAAGATCCCCAGGTGGTCGAAATTATTCCGGAGCCCTCCACTACGGCACCTCTTCTTCCTTTCTTTCTTTCACTCCCTCCTTTATCCCTTCCCTTACGGCGCGGTTCAGGTGTCCAACGATATACGAGACAGATACTGCGCCATTTCCTCCCCCCTCCCCCCTAAAAAAACCGAAGCAAGCCCAATAGGCTTTGCAAAAACGCTAAGGCGCCCGTGTGCTGTGCGATGTCAGTGCACGTTAAAGATCCCCAGGTGGTCGAAATTATTCCGGAGCCCTCCACTACGGCACCTCTTCTTCCTTTCTTCTTTCACTCCCTCCTTTATCCCTTCCCTTACGGCGCGGTTCAGGTGTCCAGCGATATATGAGACAGATACTGCGCCATTTCCCTTCCCCCAAAACTAAATAAAAACGAATAGGCGCCATGCAAAGCGACGGCCACGCCACTGGTGGCGGGGTTAATAAGTGCACTACGTGTGAGAGCCGGCAGCACAGGTCGCTCAGCGTACGTTTCAGCACTGTGCGTGAACACGAGCTGCTTTTCGTCGGCACTTGAATCGGGATATAATAATAATTGGTTTTTGGGAAAAGGAAATGGCGCAGTATCGGTCTCATATATCGTTGGACACCTGAACCGCGCCGTAAGGGAAGGAATAAAGGAGGGAGTGAAAGAAGAAAGGAAGAGAGAGGTGCCGTAGTGGAGGGCTCCGGAATAATTTCGACCACCTGGGGATCTTTAACGTGCACTGACATCGCACAGCACACGGGCGCCTTAGCGTTTTTCCTCCATAAAAACGCAGCTGCCGCGTTTTTATGGAGGAAAAACGCTAAGGCGCCCGTGTGCCCAAAATCCGCTTCCAGCGCATGGTGACACGAACGTCAAGGCGTTTCCAGCAATGATTCCCCTCTAGTTGGGTGTTCAAGCACTCACAAAACGCATCGTAGACGGCATTCGTTTCCAGCTCGGCTCATCAACCCGACTGGAAGCGCATAGTTTGAACACATTTCTTTAATGCCTCACTGGTTATTCCCCGCATTTTTTATTGTACCGAAAATAATTTAAAGCGATTGTTGGGTCATAACAACCCGTCATGCGCACGTTGCCACTCGCGTTTCGTTTGGTTACTGCGGATCGCTGTTAATATTTGGTTTATGTAGCTAAAGGAATGAATGGCGCAGCATCATTAACGAGGACTGCACGAGAGCACACACACGCACAAGCGCATGTCTGACCAACTTGCCCAATCCTATACGCTTCTTGGTTTATTTAGTACACTGCTACTTGCTTTTGTAGCGCTTTTCAAGCCTCTTTTCGTTGGACTGGCGTACAAAGTAACGTTAGTTTAAGTGGGCGTGTGTTACAGCTAGAGGTAATTTAGAACGAAATACGGAGGTTTAAGCGCACGCTACATGTATTTTTCGGTACGTGATGTTCGTTTTCATTTTTTCGTTTAATTTTATTTACGCTTCAAAGAGACTGCTTTAACCCGAATGTTCCTGGCGATCTTCCAAAACATGTAGGCTTTATCGAGCGCAGAATTTGCCGAAGGCCAAGCGCCGGCATTATCGCGTTCAATCGAGTTACAAATTTGGAATCGGGAAAACCAAACAACTGAAAAAAAAACCGAGAAACAAGTAGGCGTCAATTTTTGTTTTCGGCGAGGCTAAAATTCTTGATTATCTGCAAAACGCCAAACTACCTGCGCAAGCGAAGACAAGAAAAGCAGTAAAGTTGGCCACGCGAAACAATTTTTCTCAGGAGGCTATACCTGTTGTTTACCGTGAACAGCAGATTACAGGAGCAATATTATAGTGTTAATCGGTGAAATCGGGGCCACCCGAATTGCATTGCCATTAATATGTGACTGAGTGAAGGTAATGCTGAATTTTAGTGCTTCTATCGCCCCGTCGCAGAAATCAACGGGTTCCAGAAACCACCGAGGCGGCGAAAATAGAATTTAGAGGGAATAGGTGTATAAGGATGGCGTCGCTCACGCTACCAAGAAAAGGGGCATATTTCTAGATGGACGGATATCTACCGAGAGCTTTATCACTGTTCTAATCATTGTTGTTTTTATGTTTCATTTCCTTGCTCTCATTTCGTGCGCACACAAATACCGTGCGTCGGCAAGGGGTACATAATTGGAAGCAGCGCTCGTATTGATGTGCTCTCGCTATTCTCCTGTCCTGGCTCTGCACTGATTAACAGTTAGGAACAACCAGCTCGCCTAACAAGTTTCAATCCGTTTAAGACCTTTCGCTTTGCACTATGTGTCATTGGCATTAGTGCGTCTTGTATGCCGAACAGCCTTGATACCCTGGCGATTTTCTGGCAGAACTACACATTTAATAGGCCAAACGTAGATAATTCAACTTATGAAACGGTATGCAAAAGGCCCGGACTGATTAGCAAGGGCAACCAAGGTCCCACAAGCTCCACCAGTGGCTGTGTTTGAAACAGCCGCCTTGCCCGGGCAGTGGCGCATCGTTTATCCGCTGTACTAGTTCACCAGAAGTGACGTTAGGACCCCCCCCCCCCCCCCGCAACGTACGAATGCTATTGAGAGGGTTGTGACGTAATCAACACCACGTGACCACCAGTGGGCCAATCATAAGGCCCCGCCAAATTTGAACAGCTAAGGACTCTCAAAACTTTGAAGTTGATCCACCCACGAAAAACTTCCAAAGGACCCCCCAAAATGTTCGTAATAGACTGCCCCCAGAAAATAGATTAAGGTGGATTAGAGTGAATTAGTCGGTGGATTAAGGTGATTAGTGGGTCTTATTAATATAATCGCATATCATAATCCAATGAAAGGTGCTCGAACCTTCCATATAATACCATATAATGGCAATGGAACCGGTTTAAACCGGAGTTTGGACGAGCAAATCGCGAGATGAACAATAGACACTCGTTGTAGACACCATAGCAGGTAACCTAAATGCCATCGCAGTTTCTTTAAGAATGTGGTTAAAAAGGCATTCAAGCTTTTAGTTGGTCGGAAGGTTCCCTGAGGACGACGTATCAAGGGGTAGCAAGACATTGTGGAGGAAGGTATAAGTGGAAAGAATCCCTAGAGTGAATGGATTAATGATGGCGTTATTGGGAGAGGACTCATCAGAAACACAGAAACAGGGGCGCTGTGTAAAAGTGAGGCAAAGTTTCGAAGAACAGGAAGCGTTATCGACTTCTCATTGCAGTCGTTCTTCCATAGTGGTGGTAACGTACCTTCCAAAGCTAGCAACTAAAAACGAGCGAAATCGCTGGAGCCAACTCAAGGCCATCCGAACAACGCGCCCACATCGGCAACGCAGATAGAGGCTGCCTCCCCACGTGACCCAGGGAAAAATAAACGCGGGAAGCTCCCGGCATGAAAAACGACTCGTGCAAACCGAGCTCGAGAATCGAGTATATGCGCAAGATATTTACGAGTGCCCATGCAAAAAAAAAAAAAGGTACCTACGAAGGGACCCCTGCGGTTGCCAAGAAAAACAGGCGGCGACGGGGGTGCACCCGTGGCGCATGGCATTTGCTACATACCGTATTAAACCGAATATAATCCCCTCGCAATTCCACTGACCTACATGCATTTTTATTAGTATACGTACAACGAAAGAGTGTGAGACTGAACCTCGGTACGCATCGATTCGGAAACAGTTCCCTGTAACTGGAAGGTGCGCGATGTGGAGAAGAAAAGGGAAGGGGTTATACTCGCGTTAACATGGTACCCGGGCTCACCGACTGGGCAAGAGAGGACGAGCTCATAGGAAGCCGGCGAGGTCTCCGCGAACCTCCGCCGCCGAGATGCTATCAGCGGCGCTAAAAAGAGTTGGCGACACAAACACTGAAAACCTGTCGGGCCAGAAGTCGAGAGTTGTCCCGGGCACATGCTGCCAGACTCGGTTTCTGCGACGTTCGCAAGGATCTCTCTCTTTAATGCACTATACGGTCCCCCACGTCGGATAGGTGCGCGCAGATTCAGTAACTCATACTGTTGTCTATAACTTAAGGTGGTGCAAACTGAAATACACGGTACATCCCCAGTGTGGGACGGCTTACATGTTGAACATCGGGCTCCGCTGAACCCGAGGACGTCCTCAGCCACTCCATACGGTGAGGAAGAGATTTACTCTCACCTTCGAAAAAGTTTAACCACTGGCGATACAAAAATTATTCTTCCTGCCCGGTTTGGCAGAAAAACAATTGGGCTGCTTACTTGTGGCAAAGACTGGACCTGCTTACGATCCAGATTAGCCAACAAACTTTAGAGAACTTCTTGTTGGGCTAGTTGGTAATTGATAATTGTAGTTTCAAGGTGCCAAAAACCGCACACATACACGCACACGAGAGAAGAGAACGGGACAGTAATCTACAATACTCAACTAACCCACTTTTATCATTGTGGAGCTATGCTGGAGGGAAACAACCCGCTAATGCCAATTTAGTGAGAGGGCGCTGGTCAGAAGAAAGAACAAAAAAGCGCGTGGAGCTGAGAAGAAATGAGCAGGGATCATGCCACTTAATCATGCCACAACGTCGTCAAAAGACTGCAGGAATAATTATTCCCCGTGGGCAACAGTTAATGCTCACTACTGTCAGATACAACTCAAGAACAAAGCGGCAGATAACCCTTAGAGGAGGCCCACCAGTCAAAGGCATCAATTGATTTTCATTACACCGCTATTAACTCAGTTAAGCCGTGGTTAACTCTCTTGCATCTGCCAGCCTCCTGTAATGCCATGCTAGCAGGTCCAAAAGGATTATAACCACGACATCTTGAGAATCAGTCGACGCCATTGGCTGGATGGGCTCATTTGAGGAACATTTGTCACTTTGTTTTTGAGTTGTATCTCACTATAGTCTACTCAAGGCTTTATTAGTTTAAAAGAGAGAAGGAGAGGGGGGGTCACCAAGTTGGAGCTCTCTTCGGCAGCCCTGCTTGATGCTATCCTCTACACTGCAGAAATCTACGAAAAAAAATCTCTATTACAAAAATGATGTGTAAAAAGGGACCGGCAAACCTCATCTAAGTTTCAAAAAGAAAGAAGGGCATAGTTTGTCAGTTCACTGTGACCAACGACTTGATCACTGGGCGGCGGACATGCCTGATAAAAGTCGGAGACCTTTACAGCCAAGGTATGGAGTAATATTCTTTAGAAGAAACGCTATGCTGGGACTCTCCGTGTTGTCCGTACTGCCAGACAGTGCTGTCGAAAGTGCGCTTAGAAGTGTGGAGACATTATTTCGAATAGCGAAAACAAGCAAGAAAGAAAAAACTTTCGTGATCCGTTCGTGAATCAAGCACCGGAACTGCAGCTGAGCATCGTTATAACGAAGTCGAAGGGTCCCGGCGATTACTTCGTTATAGCCCGTGTTCACCGAGCTTCCAAGGCGAAGCGTCATTTCTTCGTTATATCCATTGTTTCCTTATAAACCGTTTCGTTATAACGAAGTTCGGCAGCATACACAAACTAGTGAGCTGGCGATGCCTGCTCGTCTTCCGCAACGCGGCGACCTCTTCCCGAGTTGCCGAGAAGCTAATGGAGTAAACAACGCACTTTCCTTTCACTTCTTAAACCGGTTCAATCCGGTCGGACTATCCACTCCGTCGCGAGCAGGGTCAAGATGCGAGGAGGCAAGAAAGAAGCAAACAAAAAAGCGGCTTCGTGGAGAAATCGTGCACATGACCTCCTCGGCGTGTGTTGTGATCCAGTTTAGCAGTTACATGGAAATCGTTCCGCCCGTGCGCGTACGTTGAGTTGCCTGACCTTCGCAACGTTCCTGGAGCATGCTGCCCGTGTAATACTCGTCTGCGGCACGTTTTGTTCTATCGCTAAGCGTTCTCGCACTAGAGCAGCAATGTCAATCTTTCTATAGTGCCAGAACTCAATTTTTAATCAAAAATCTGACCGCAACTTCCGGGTTCGAACCCGACCGCGGCGGCTGCGTTTTTATGGAGGAAAAACGCAAAGGCGCCCGTGTGCTGTGCGATGTCAGTGCACGTTAAAGATACCCAGGTGGTCTAAATTCTTCAGGAGCCCTCCACTACGGCACCTCTTCTTCCTTTCTTCTTTCACTCCCTCCTTTATTCCTTCCCTTACGGCGCGGTTCAGGTGTCCAACGATATATGAGACAGATACTGCGCCATTTCCTTTCCCCAAAAGCCAATTATTATTATTATTATTATTATTATTATTAACCAATAAACTTGTGCGCGGCACGAAACAACGAGTTTCAGGCGCAAGCAGGAAAAGCCTGAAAGCAGCGCTTCATCGGACCGCATTGCACAGCGCAGTACGATGCCTGGCGGCGTACAACGACCCCCCCCCCCTCCCTCTTGGCCGTTACGAAACCGTGGACGATGACGACTACGAAACCCCGTCACTGACGAGACGCAAAAGGTCGAGGACGCGCTTGCATAACGGTCGCCGCTGAGCGACGCAGACATTATCCCCGGTCAGCGAACGAACAGCGCGCCTCCGCGTCACAGAGGTGACGTGTGCATACGCAAACTCATTTCACTGGCCTCGGTGTGTCACGCTGTTTCCGCAACACTCGCCATCCCAAGAGCGGCTGCAATTTCGACAAGCGCAGCAGTCTAGAGAAGCTAGCATTTTTTTTCCTCCACTCAGGCGTCGACGGGTGATGCTTCGAACCGTCATCGAACTTTTTCTGTCGCTATTTCTGTCTCTGTGTCTTCCTGTGTTCGTTCCCTTGCGCCATTCAACTTTATGATGAACCAACTAGCCCAACAGCAAGTACTTCTGCAACGTCATCGAACTATCTGTCGGTACATGCAGACACCGAAGCTTGGTTTATGGTTTGGTTTATGAGGGTTTAACGTCCCAAAGCGACTCAGGCTATGAGGGACGCCGTAGTGAAGGGCTCCGGAAATTTCGACCACCTGGGGTTCTTTAACGTGCACTGACATCGCACAGTACACGGGCCTCTAGAATTTCGCCTCCATCGAAATTCGACCGCCGCGGCCGGGATCGAACCCGCGTCTTTCGGTCCAGCAGCCGAGCGCCATAACCACTCAGCCACCGCGGCGGCCTGACAGACACCGAAGCTCGTGGTTGCGAAGGCACACGACTCATGCAGATTTCCCGTATCCCGCAGTGAATTTCATGTTTGAAGGAAAATTAGATCATTAAAAGCTTTTTGTTATTATAATAACTAATAAACGAGGACATGAAGACTGCCGTCGCAAGGCAGTAGACACAGGCCGTTGATCCCGGCGCAATGTTCGGAAATAACGACGCTCCTCAAGACCGCGCTCAGAAACCACCCACGACGCGTCGACTTGGACATTCACTCCAAGACTGACACATCTCACTGCTTCTTGCAAGGCTTAATGCGCGCTGCCCTGTCTATAGCTTTCGACTTATTCGAAGGTCGCCAATATCTCGGCTGTTGAATACAGCAACGGTTGAATGTCCCTTGTCACAAGGTCAGTGACGACTGGAAGCTCTGCTAGACTTACCGTGTGGCGAGAACTACTTACAGGTTTGTGAAACGAATGCGGCTTTAACCCACTTCGCATAAAACGAGCGCAGCGAATATTTTTCAGTATTAGCGCGATTTTTTTTTTACTATGCGCGCGGCCGCAAAGTCGTAATGCCGTAAAAGCTATTTTTTTTCCTTTCCCGATTTCTGTTGTTCTTACTCACTAGAAACTTATTTTCCCATTTTCAGTACATGTATTTCAAATTCAAGACAACAGCTATATTACATACTAATCATATGAATTGCATGTGAGCGTTTGCTTAGGGCTTTACTATCAAAATCGAGTTTGGTGCTCCGACCTGCTACCGAAAAATAGTGTGAGCAACCTATTTTGTCTCGACAACTGACACTAGTTATTGCAAACATACACGATCATGTTGAGCACGCTACATATCGCTTAAGTGAAGCTGTCAAACAGTGACCAATAAAATGAGGCCAGTTGCAGCAGGCTCACGAAGTCGCCATTAGAAACCTTTAGACCTTTAGCGCGTACCGCCAGCAGACACTGCGCATGCATAGTTCTACCCGGATGGATGGATGGAAGGTAGGAGCGTCCCCTTTGAAACGGGGCAGTGGTAGTTGCCACCATGCTCAGTTTTTTTCCTTTATTTTTGTTTAACTCTGCTGTAAGTTGTTAATAAAGTTTGCCATTTTCTTGAAAAAACGTCCTTCTACACTTTAAAGCTTATGTCCCCTCTCTGCTTTTGTGCCACCAATCCTCCGATCGCTTTTTGCTAATTTCCACCGCAGATTTATTTACATGACTATTGTTATCTCTAAACTCTAAGGCCTCAGGAAGAGTGAATGTGCCTGCATCGACATCGGGATGGATACCATCACATTTTAAAATGAGGTGTTCTATTGTGCGCCTGATGGCGCCACCTTCCCGTCAACACCCTGGTCAACAGCGGGCACGCCTGTCACGTCGGACCAATCGGAGCGTGCGCAGTGACGGGCGCGGTTCACGGCAGCGGTAGGAGTACGCGCTATGCTAAATGTAGCTAGTGTACCTAGCAAGATGTGAGGTAGAGTTCGTGCGCTCTCTTTCCCGCGACACTCACCGCTGCAGTGGTAGAACCGTGAGCCATCGGAACCCTGCGCCGCCGATGTGCCATGGGCCGACGTGGTCGATGTGGCTGGTGGCAGCAGAGGCGAGGGTTCGGGCGCAGGCTGGTGAGAGGTTGCCATGGCGTCTTCCCGCGAGCCGACGTAGGGAAATCGCCTAAGGAAGGCGTCCGTCGGGGACAGTGTCCCGCATGCTGAGCCGCCGGAGGTGGGCGAGATATCCCCGCCTTGTTGTCCGTGCCAACCCTGTAGCGATATCGCAGTAGAAAACGCTAACTGTTATGACAATAAATGGCATGATGTCTACGGCATGGGGTTTCAACATCCCAAAGCGACTCAGGTATGAGGGACGCCTTAGTGAAGGGCTCCGGAAATTTCGACCACCTGGGGTTCTATAACGTGACTGACATCGCACAGTGCACGGGCCTCTAGAATTTTGCCTCCATCGAAATTCGACCGCCGCGGCCGGGATCGAACCCGCGTCTTTCGGGTCGGCAGCCGAGAGCGATAACCACTGAACGTTTGCTGAGCTTTATAACCACTTAGCCACCACGGCGGAGGAAAAAAAGAAAAAAATTTAGCGGAACACTTCTCGTGCAGGTGACCCTGCGCAACCCTCCTTTTCCCCAGCAGGACGCAGCCTCGAGGCAATTTATCCCTATAGGTGACCCCGTACCGCCCCTGTGCGTCTTTCCTGCCTTGGCGTAGGCGAACACGTGTAATTCGAAGACTTCGAATAATAGGCGGACAAGTAAGCGTAAAGTAACCTGTTCTCTTCAAGAAACCTTAGCAGGCTCCGGCTCTCAGCGTCATCTATTAGCCAAAAGGACAGGTGTTCCTCGCTTGCAGCTTTAAGTCCAACTTCCAGTAATCGTCACCGTGCTGTTGAGTTGGACTTCCGCGATTGCTTGGCGTATTTCTTCCGAGAAACTTCTCAGCAGGTGCAAACCGGTGAGAAGTTCTCGGTGAGCTACTCCTCTACGCCTGCCTGCTCGAAGTCTCTGCTCCGGTTCGCCCACTGGAATGCCCCACTAGCGAGTTATTTCCAACCTGGTTCAGGCTGAAACCGTTGGCCACCTCGTATCCGCCAGTGTCGTCGATTGGCGAGTAAGCGGAATACTGGTGGCTGCGACTCATCGACGAGAGGAGAGGAGGAGGTCCAGTGCTGGCACTAGCGAACTGCTGCTGCTGTTCCCGATGGTGGCTCCACTCGGCGGCGCTGTGGTGAAACCTTTGAGGCGGCACCGTCGTCGAAAGCGGGCTGTGGTAAACGGGGTCGGTAGCACCCACACGGGCGGACAGGTCCATCTGGGCACGGTGAAATGAAACGAAAGCAGAGACAAGAAATAAATCAAGAATGACAGTAAAAAATAGTTTCTTCGGCAGATCCAGTCAGCCGTACATATGGTGAAATTTTACTCTGCCGAATGTTTGGCCAAGTTAAATTAAACGCTGAGTAAAAATCCTTTCTGCAGTTTGAAGTGACCCCCGCCGCGGTGGCTCAGTGGTTAGGGCGCTCGACTACTGATCCGGAGTTCCCGGGTTCGAACCCGACCGCGGCGGCTGCGTTTTTATGGAGGAAAAACGCTAAGGCGCCCGTGTGCTGTGCGATGTCAGTGCACGTTAAAGATCCCCAGGTGGTCGAAATTATTCCGGAGCCCTCCACTACGGCACCTCTTCTTCCTTTCTTCTTTCACTCCCTCCTTTATCCCTTCCCTTACGGCGCGGTTCAGGTGTCCAACGATATATGAGACAGATACTGCGCCATTTCCTTCCCCCCACCCCAAACCAATTATTATTATTATTAGTTTGAAGTGACGACAACGCTTTATTAAATGGCAAAAAATGGAACCACACACGAACCGCAAATAAGGGGGATCGCTGACTGAAATGAAAAATTTCCGTATTTAAAAGGTGCTCTACCGACTCACCCCGGCAACAGCTATGATTAGGACTTAGGGCAGTCACGTTGAACACGAGCATCGGCAACGTGGCCAGGGGTACAAGTCACGGGAGAACTCAACGAATGGAGGAACTCAACTGAAACATTTTTGAGCTGGTAATAAATGCCCCTGAGCATACCCGAGTGTACGGCAAGACCCCGTTAAAGGTCCTCCTTCAGGGCGGTTGCAGCAGAATTGGTAGAGCAAGGATGAAAAAAAGGAAGCAGCAGACTGATGGGGACGAAGCTTCGTCTATGACGAAGCCAGACGAAGAACGGACGAGCTCTATAGCGCGCTAAACAGCGAAAGCAGCGGGGGATGCTGAGCGCGCTGCCCATCATGAATAATAATAATAATAATAATAATAATAATAATAATAATTGGTTTTTGGAGAAAGGAAATGGCGCAGTATCTGTCTCATATATCGTTGGACACCTGAACCGCGCCGTAAGGGAAGGCATAAGGGAGGGAGTGAAAGAAGAAAGGAAGAAAGGGGTGCCGTAGTGGAGGGCTCCGGAATAATTTCGACCACCTGGGGATCTTTAACGTGCACTGACATCGCACAGCACACGGGCGCCTTAGCGTTTTTCCTCCATAAAAACGCAGCCGCCGCGGTCGGGTTCGAACCCGGGAACTCCGGATCAGTAGTCGAGCGCCCTAACCACTGAGCCACCGCGGCGGGTCACCATCATGAAAAGCAGAGACGGCCGCTGAACACAGGGGCGCGGAAAGCACCAAAAATGTCGAAAGAAGCCGAGCATCAGTTGATGGCGGAGGTTGCTCGAACCACAAAAGCAGCCAGGGGCACTACGTGCGTTGCATATAGCTCGAAGAACACAAGCGCGCGAAGAAAAGGGGCGTGTTCAGCAGCCAACAGCCCTGGTACTGACACCGGTGTGTGGCTACCACATTTATGAGCTGTCGCTGAATGCGCTAAGCCTTTTGTGCAATGCATTTCACGGTTCCACCTACCCTGGACGACGAGAGACTAATTTTTTACAGAGACTGGCAGGAACGCAATACGTGCGCGTCGAAAGCAGCCACGGCAAGAGAAAGCGAAGAATTTACAGCAACCGCCCCCACCGTCACGTGTTTCATGAAAAGTTCTTAAATAATGCTATGTTTGAAAGCTAATGCAGTGCGTGCTCTCGCTTCCAAAGGAAGGCTATAAATCAAACAACCTATGTGTGGCGCATGAGGTTACCCACAAAATTTTATTTGATTTATAGGGTTTTAACGTCCTGAAGCGACTCAGGCAATGAGGGACGCCGTAGTGGAGGGCTCCGGAAATTTCGACCACCTGGGGTTCCTTAATGCGCACTGACATCGTACAGAACACGGGCCTCTAGAATTTCGCCTCCATCGAAATTCGACAGCCGGGATCGAGCCGGCGACTTTCGGGACAACAGCCGAGTACCGTAACCACTGAGCCACCGCGGCGGCTTGCCACCTACAAAATAATCCCTGTAATGGAAACGCTGAGAATACATTTGTAAGGGCCAGTCCTTCCCCAACCATGGATCACTTCATGTCTAGAGTCTCCCTATACGACCGCACTGTGGCTTTTAGTTTGCCAAGAGTTGAAGAAGTTGGATTCAATACTTCTTAGCACAAAAAAACTGAGGCACATGTTAGGATAGAAGGAAGTCCCAAAGCTAAACGTCAAGGGGGACCTGCTGGAAAACAGCAGAAAGAAAGCAGGGCAGTATGAAGTTAGCGGCGCATTCAGTTAAGCAATCGCATAGGAAAGACACACAAACCGACCGGCCAGTAACTTGTCGGGGGACACATCATCGGGTCCCTGGAAGCGGCGGCGGACGGCTGCTGAGGCGGCTGGAGCTCGTAATAGCGGCAGCTTCCCGCGGTCGCTGAGCCCGGCCCAAGTTCCGACATCATCGGGGGCCGCCTGTCTCTGTACAGAAGAGTCTGGTGATGATCGAGAGCGGCCGAGGAAGAGGTGTTGTACGAGCCGAAAGAACCGTAAGGGGAGCACGACGTCGAGTCCGCCTCGGTCCAAGGTGGCGATGGTGGCTCCAGCTTGATCTCCTGGCGGAGAAATGCGCAATTAAGTTACACGAGGCGCGACACTGAGAGAGAAAGTCAACTACGTTCAGAACACATGACACAACGACAAAAAGAAGATCCCATAGCACTGATATTATATCTGAAGCGAACTTTTTTTATAGTACGGCATGATGGTGGTAGTGGTTGTTTATTAAAATAATAGTAAAAAGGAAGGAAAAGATTTTTGCTAGCCCCGGCATCTGCCATCGATACTGAAGCACCTGAGCTGGGGCAGTGGAAATAAAGGATAGCAGGCAGAATGGAGAAATGAAATGAAAGAGGTGAGGGGACAGGAAGAGAGGATAGGGGGAGAAGTAATATGTACAAACTATTTACACAATAAGAAATGTGTCCAGGTTGTGCGCATGATTAGTTCATTTTAGAGGAATTAAAATACACGCGCACAGCACTGTGTTGGCTACAACTGGAGTGGGGCGTCCAGTTATTAATCGTCCAAGGTAGAACTCGCGGAGCGTTCGGTCACTGCGTGTAACTACCTGACGGAGAACAGACGGGACGTCAAGCCTGTGTGTTCGAGGAATGCACAGAGGCTCACCAATGTTCGCTCACGAGTGCGCGCACTGCCCCGCGGCCACAATAGCGTCTTGATGGAGTCTGGTAGTATGCCCTGCGCCCTATAGGCCGCGAGCATATCGCGACGAGCATCGGCAAACGCGGCACGGTGAAGGAGTAGGTGTTCTAGTGTTTCCACTGCACCGCATCCGTCACACACATCACTCGTCGCGATTCCGTGATGCACCCGTCGTTCCCCGGGCCACACGCAGCCAATGCGCGCGCGGCATGCAATGTGTGGTTTATGAAGTCCCGAAGCTACATGAGGGTTATGCGAGACACCATATAAGAAAGCTGCGGATTAGTGCCGACCACCGGGGAGTTTTAAGCAAGCACTGACATCGCACAGCGCGAGGCAGATTTCACTTTTAGCCTTCAACGAAACGCAGCTGCCGCCGCCAGAATATGAACGCGCTTTTTGGCACCATTAGCCGCACTTCCTAGAAATTAAGCAGACGCGGCATGCTCTTACTACCTTTAAACACGAAAGTTCTGAACTCTGAGCTTTGACCACACGTATAAAAGAAGAATGTCTGGGTAGGATTCGTTTCAAACTTGCCCGTCCGTTCAGCGCGGTTAACTCCTCCTTAGGCAGCGCACTAACTAGCGCGACAAAAAGTTGTCACACCCTATAAACTGAAGACCTGCTAATAAAAGCTAGTGAGCATGACGACTTGCAGGGCGCACGATTTCGGGCGGTGGTAGCCGCTAGTCAGTTACGCGCCGCCCCGGCCGAGCTACCAGTCGCCGATCAGCGCGAGCGCCTGTCACCCAGCACACCGACACAGAACGAACTCAACGGACACGAAAGAGCTGACCTGAGTAGAATGGCCCAACATTTTCGCTAAGCGCCGCGTCTTGAGAAGCTGTACCGGCGACTACAATAGCGATAGAAACTGCTAGCGGTTCACCTCTTTCACGAGCTGAACTGTACACGGGAAGTCTGACGGGAACGTTGGCACGTTTCGATAATGTTCCGAGCTTCACACATCAATGCCCTGTTCTTGACCTTGTTTCGAAACATCGGCGTATACGTAACTCGGGCACAGTGACATTAAATAAATCGAAAACCTTAACGGATCGCCCCCTTCGAACGAATCGCGAGTCCAAGAAGAGAGCTGTATGTAATGAACGTTTCCTAGACCGTTCTACCATGTCGACTTGAACTGTGGGGTCTAACGTCCCAAAGCGACTCATGCTATGAGGGGCGCCGTATAGTGAAAGGCCGCGGATGAATTTAGACCACGTGGGGTTCTTTAACGTGCGCTGACAACGCACAACACAACAAACCCACAGAAATACGGCCGCCGCCGCGGGAATCGAACCAGCGTCCTAGGGATCGGCAGCCGAACGCCAAAGCCACTGAGCCACCGCGACGGGTCTACCTTAGCGACTGAAGAAGACAAGAGTCGGTATCAGCGCACCTTCGGTTCCAGGTCTTGCTCCAGGATGTTCCAGAAGCTGAACGACTCGTCGTAGGCGTCCGCAATGTCCCCGGTGTAGAACGGCTTCGATTGTTGATCTCCGGCGCAGCTGGACCCCATCGGCGCCCGGCCCCCGTTGATGCTGAAACACCACATCCTAAACTGAACGCTTTTGCTCGCGGCAAACGGTTAGAACCCTTCATAAGCGAGCGCTTCGGCGTCGGCAAATGACCGAAAGCTCGGCGTGTGTGACTGAGCAACCGAAGATTAGGATGCGTTATCTATAAGCAGGATGCTCAGGCTCTTCTAGGTGACCAAGCAGTGAAGCGTAACTGGCTTAGCATTCGCCGTACCAACGGAGCAAGCGATACGGCAACGGGCGTACCTACACCGTCCTAAGTTGCTAACGTCATGTCGAGACCAGCTGGACATGTCGGCCAGCTGAAACACGCCCCATGAAGTGGGGCGTACTCGTGCGCATGATAACGCCCGTGACTTGCCCCCGCTGTCATTGATAACTTAGTACAGTAGCCTCCCCCCCCCCCCCCAAAAAAAGAGAGAGGCAGTACGACCCGTCATTTAATCGCCATGTGCTGCGAAAGGATCTGGCGTGCTGTGCAATACGTGAAACGCTAGTCACCTTGCGTCAATATAGAGATCTAAACTGGTTTCACAGGCACACTATCAGCCTGCGCGTCGCGCACAGCCATGTGCGACACGTGGATCTTTGCGAATCAGTCGCTGCTTTTTGACGTACCACCAACTACAGACGCGCTGTCTAGGACCTGCGACGCACCGGCGGGGAACCTGCGCTGCCAAGGTGGCACTGCAATTGTTCCATTCGGTGACTCAAAACTGCTTCTGTCAGCCGCTTGGGCCGCCGCAAACGCGAGAACACATTCTGCGCGATTAGATACCCGCATTGGCTGACAGCATTCATTGCCTAGCTTCTCTCGGCGTAGCCCAGATAGCTGACGCACGGCACGTGCGCCTTCGACAGAGCGCGGAGGCTCGCGCCAGTGAGCGCCTGAAGGTGGCGCGGAAAAGTGCTAATAGTACTACCCAAAACTGCTTGCTCTTCTCGCTAGGCAGTGTGTTATGGCGCTGCAATCGGCACCGCAAACTTCAGCGCAAGTTCCCCGATGCGCAAAGCAGAATGCCTCCCGCCACTGACAGGCACATGCCCAACTTTCCACCACCACGAGGCTCCAGTTACATCGTGAAGAAGGAAGCTCGGATCACAAGTGGCGTCTCGCAAGTCATACTGCGCAACTGAGCTCGATTTAGTCGCCGAACTTGACGGCGCCAAGTACGAAGACGTACTAGAATACAGTTTTGCTGCTGTTTACACTTTATAGCCTTGCGTGAAGAATCGTGCCTACTATCTCGGTATGCTCGGCAAAACGCGGGTGACCTTGTTCAAAGGAAAGTACTACAGTTTGAGGTCCTGAATGGAATGATTACTTTCCTCAAATGTTCCTTTGGCGCCTTCGCTTTTTCTCGAGTATCAACAAGCCGCTTGGGCGGAAAAGTGCTGTCAACCAGTCCGCCCCTCTCTGATCAGCTGCGAGTGATCAATGCAGAACATTGCATTGGAAGCCGCACCACACCGCTTATTAGAGCTTATTATTAAGCGCATCCTGAGAGCTTACAATGGTAAGCGGTGTGTTGCAAGTCATGCTGAGTGCGACTGCACGTACATTTTCCTGATTTTGGTAGAAACAAGAATAAAGACGGTAATTGGGTGATTCCGGTAGGGCACCCCTGTAGCGGCAGACAGTTAAAGTACGTCCGCAGGGTTGTGTCACCGAGGCTCGCCCCCATTTTCTGCGAAAATACCCTTGCGGCGAGAAGGGAGGGGGCCTCTCGCTTCATGCCGGTGAGTGCGCCATGCGTAACTTTTTAATGCGAGAGCCTTACTTGGCTCGTTGTGCGAAAACCCCGCCGTAGCCAGAAAGCCGTGGCACGAGAACGCGTGGCAGAGACGATTCACGCGAGGTGACGTCATCCCGATCAATTCGACTCTTCCCTGCCGAGAAGGTTTTATGGTTCATGGTTTATCGAGGCTTAACGTCGCAAAGTGACTCAGGCTATGAGGGACGCCGTAGTGAAGGGCTCCGGAAAATTTCGACCACCTGGCGCAGTTCTTTAACGTGCACTGATATCGCAGAGTACACGGGCCTATAGAATTTCGCCTCCATCGAAACTCGACCGCCGCGGCCGGGATCGAACCCGCGTCTTTCGGGCCAGCAGCCGAGCGCCATATCCACTGAGCCACCGCGGCAGCTTCATTTGATTAACCTAAAGAAAACCTGTCTCAGCAGAAGCCGTTCATTGACAGACCTCTGTTCATTAGCATGGTTAGCAGAGTTGAAACAGACTGCACCCAGGCTTTTCTAATGCAGCTGATCACTCCTCATGTTCACAAAGCTGGCCATTCCAATTTAGGTTCCATGGGAATTAACAAATACACTTTACAGCACTGAAAAATTATAAAAATGTGAGCAAAGCGATAAAATAATCTAAATATTAAAAAACATGGAATAAACAAATAACAAAAACTCGAAGCCTTGCACACACTAAAAAAAGTTGCGTAGTCCTTGAACAAGAAAAAAAAATGAGGCGGAATGTTTACAAGATTCGTATAGAATGCGAAAGCACTACGTATCCTTATACACAGAATTGGCCTTTCTTTACTTAAGATTTATAGATCCCTGGGAGCCGTATACCGCCCCCGGAGCAGCGGTTAAGCGGTGCGCCATTGCCCTGAGAATGGCAGGTGCTGCCACCGTACGATTCAGGCTGCTCTCGCGGAGGCAGACAAACGTTAGACGATTTTGCTCGGGTCAGAACAACCGCATTGGCTGCTCTCGCAATAAAAATCGTTGCTGCTCACGTGGTAGTCATCGACTGCATGGCCATGCTTCCGTGCAAGGCAGGCTGATGCTGCTGCTGCAGTGTGGCGGTGTTCTGGCAGGTGACGCTGTCTTGCGCCTGTGGAGCGGGAGCTGAGCCCTGAGGGCAGCCATTGAGGAACGTTGTGGGATCAACTTCGTATGGCGTAGCAGGCCACGGATCCAGGCTGGCTAGAGCGCTGGCCGCGCAACTGCGGGGACTGCCACTAATGCCGTCAACGTCACTAGATGGCAGCACCGGGCCGCTGCCTTCCGCAACTGTCGTTTCCATTTTCTTTTTATCACCTGCGGTTGAGAGGTTGATTGAAAATTTGTAACCAACGTTAACTGAACCAAACGAAGCTCGGCAGAATATTTAGGCACAGTCGAACCTCGTTATAACGAAGCCGTTTATATAGAAATAATCAATTCATCCATCAAGTCAGCCTTACCAAACCCCTGGAATCCGTCCACAACCGCGCGGTGCGTTTCATATATTCAGATTATTCTTATCACACCAGCGTTACATCACTAAAATCTTGGGCTCACCTCCCCTGCCTTGAATCGCGCCAAAAGACAACTAGACTTTTTCGTTATCAAAAATTCTACTATATTCACCCCTGAGCCCTTCCGTCATCACCCCAGCCCACCGTTATTCACGCCGTATTAGCCTTTTGCGTTTCGCCTCCATCGAAACGCGGCCGCCGCGGTCGGGTTCGAACCCAGGTACTGCGGCTCAGTATTTAATACGCAAAAGCGAAATCTACACTGTCTGCTTACTACAATTTC
>JARKHS020007834.1:0-10423 GCA_030143305.2 Amblyomma americanum | reverse complement strand
ATATATATACACCACCTGCCTCCTCCAGGTCTATCATGGACGTCCCGTTCACGCTTCGTGAGCTTCAGACTGCGCTCAGTGGCCTGCGGCGCCGGTGTTCACCAGGTCCCGACGGCATCACCACTCAAATGCTGAATAATCTGCCCTTGCAACTCAGAAAGGAGCTCCTCAACTTCATCAATCGAGTTTGGGAGACTGGCGATGTTCCTCCGTCATAGAAGGTGGCACATGTAGTTCCAGTACTGAAGCCTGGCAAAGTCATGACAGACCTTGCCTCGTATCGCCCTGTGTCATTGACCTCCTGTGTAGCTAAGTTGATGGAGAAGCTGGTAAATGAACGCTTATCATGGTGGCTTGAGGACAGCAAGGCACTGCCATCATGTATGACAGGATTCCGCCGAGGTCTTAGTGCCCAAGATAGCGTCTTAGACTTGATCAGTCACATTGAACACCAGAGAGCTTTCGGCCTTTCCACCTTAGCCATTTTTCTTGATGTTGCGAAAGCTTACGACAGCGTGCTTCAGAGCTCAATTCTAAACAGTTTGCAAGGCATGGGCATACAGGGCCATATGTTAAGATTCATTTACAAGTTTATAAGTGATCGCGCGGTTCGTGTACTGTTAGGGAGTACGTTAAGCACCGAAAGGGTTCTATCACGAGGTGTGCCTCAAGGAAGTGTTCTTTCCCCCACGCTCTTTAACGCCGTAATGGCTGGCCTACCCGATTCGTTGAAAAAAGTTGCAGGCAAGTGCGTATGTCACTTTATGCTGACGACATCTGTATTTGGATTACTGGCTACCAACACAAGCGATTAGCCCTGATAGCTCGACAGGCTATACTTTCGGCACAAGCTTACCTTCAAGGTGTGGGGTTGTCTCTCTCAGTGGACAAATCCGGCTTTATTCTGTTTCCAGGTGTAGGAAGACGTCAAGCGCGGTTGAAGATAGACCTCGGTCACTCTTGCATCCATCAATTCAACCACGCGCGTTTCCTGGGCGTCATTATTGACTCCCGTCTACAGTGGCGAAAAGCTGTAGACGCGATTGTTTCATCTGTATCTTCTCGTCTCAATGTGATCCGTAGAATTGCACGTGAGCAATGGGGAAACCATCCTTCTTCAATGGTCAAACTTCATAAAGCGCTGGTGGTCAGCCGGATAATGTATCAATTACATTAAATTTCCCCCTCGGCATCACAACTTGAGCGTCTCGAAGTTGTCCACAGAAAGGGCCTAAGAAGAGCCATTGGAGTTCCCCAGGCGGCTGCGAATAAGGCAGTACTTCATGAGTCCCTATCGAAACCTCTTAGCCTTATCGCTTCTCAGAGACTATTAATGCATCTTGACCGCTTAAGAGGGACGGTAGCTGGGCGATCCCTTCTCCAGCGGCTCTGCAAGAGATATGAGTCGAAGGCTTACTTGGCACTCAATAGTCTTAGTTCTTTAGGCATTAATGTCCGAAGGCAAAGGAAACGGTTGAAACCCCTCTGGTCTTTTCCGACCCTCGACTGTAAGGTCACAATTCCCCATGTGAGCGCAAAGCGCAGCTTTCCTTTGGCAGCATCGCGTTCGCTTTTACTGGAATACTTGGAAACAGAGTATGCCTGCCATCTTCAAATTTTCACGGATGGTTCTGTGGACAAGGTCAAACAAGCTAGCGCAGCGGCTTTTTACATTCCTTCTTTGGACTGTAAGTGGTCCGTACGCTGTACTGCTGTCGTATCCTCCACAACGGCTTAAAGTGTTGCTATTGAGGCGGCTTTACGGAAGTTAGGGTCTTGTCCGGCTCAACCTGTTGTCATCCAAACTGATTCAAAATCTGCCCTTCAGAGGTTAGAGCGCGGATTCCCTGCTGTTGCCTTGTCTCTAAGCTCTCTGCGCTTGGTGCAGAATCTTCACAGTAGAGGCTCTACTCTACATTTCCAGTGGGTGCCCTCTCACATAGGAGTCAACGGTAATGAGGTGCCAGACAGTCTCGCCCATAAAGCTCTCTCAAGGATTCCATCAAAAAAAGTACCTCAGGATGGAAAAAGTTTCTGCAGGAAAACGGTGCTCGATCACTTCAGTACCCTGTGGAATGCGTCCCACAAGCCATGTGTGACCAAGGGACTGAGAAGATCTCAGGCGACCCTTCTACATCGAATTCGCACGGCCTCTGCTCGCACTCCTGCATGGATGCATAAGACCGGCATAGCATCGTCTCCGCTCTGCTCTTTATGTGGTGTGTGCGGGGATATCGAACATTATATTATGTACTGCCCAGAGTACAACGCGGAAAGGCAGGTGATGTTCGCTTTCTTCAAGAAGACAGGAACCCGTCACAGCACAGTGCAGGACATTGTCTACCCAAGTGGAAACCAGACATGCAGAAGGGAGGCTGCACGCCTTCTTTTAACATTTCTGCAGAACACGGATCTTGTTTTTAAATGGTGACAGCAGGAACGGACTATGGCCTACTGTGATTGAATGTGTGCGTAGATGGTGTCTTCCGGAGTGGACTACTTTATACTGTGAGTGAATGTGTGTATGGAGTGTGGCACTACAATGGCGTATGTTCTACTGTGACTGAATATGTGCATAGATGGTGACTTCTGGAGTGGACTGTGATGTGAACTGTGTGGATTGATTGTGAGCATAGATGGTGACTGTGGGAGAGAATGTGTGCTATTATAAGAGACAGTGCGCTTAGCGGGGTAGATGCGGCATTGTTAATATCGAAGGGACGCTGCGGTGGAGCAATTGCCGGCAGATAAAGCCCCCACCTGTAGCATTCAACACCTCAACCATCAACCAACCAATCGCCGGTCAGAAAATCGTCAGCCATGCCTACGAGTGGCGCCACCTGTCACCTGCTCTCGGCACTCGAATACGCTTATATGTGAGTAAAAAGGGAGTAAGCTGCGTACACCCTTTAATAAATTGGTGTACGCTAGAGGACACCACTCTGTTTTTACTCCGTTCTATTTAGAGTGTGCGCGCTCGACGCTATCAGCTACGTTCGTGCCACAACCTACAGAAGTTGAATGGACCTCGCGTTTTTTTCTCAAGAGACATTTATTATAGGGTGACCCTGTCGGTCAGGTGTATAAGCGAATAGCGGAATAGTGGGGCGCCAGTACACAGACGCTGGACAATAAAGCCCCTCCCTTTGGTTATTGCCCGACGTCTGCGCACTGCGCCCCGCTATTCTCCTATGCTCATAATCGATAGCGTCCCTCTATTTTAAAGTCCCTAAAGTCTGTCCTCTGCTGGTAAGTGCTGTGATGTCGAAGCTCGTGGAAGTGACCACATTCCAACGTATGTGCGTGTTAACTGGCACGCCCCCTACATTTTGTTTCCTGTACGATGAAGACCGGCCCGCCTTAAAGGCGTTCTGTGGCGAATCTTGCGCTAACATCGCCGTTGAGGAAATAGACGCATAAATTAACGGGTCTGGTCGCGTCCTCTGTGCGTAACACCACGAGGTTTTTAATTGTGCCTACAACTACTATCGAAGTAGAGTTAGAGGGCTTCGAGCTGTTCGTCGGCGTGCTGAATGGAGAGTGAGAAGTTAGAGAAAGTCGCCTTCTTGTTAAAATGATATTAAGCGCTATGCAAGTCAGTAGCTTGTCGGATTAGCGCCAAGTCGTCATTCAGCTGGGCAGCCAGGCACGCCGGGAGGATGGAGAGGGGGGTAGAAAATGGGATTGAATAATGACGGGGTAGAAGAGAGAATGTTCCAAATCAGCATATAGGCCTAAAGGCCAGGTTCCTTCTTCGATTGTCCATTATAGCACTTTCCCACTGAGGGCGATGAACTTTGAAATGTACGTGCAACTCTGGATCACTGAAGGCAAGTTGCAACGTCCAATGTCTTCTCTGGGAAGAATGTAGCCACCAGTGATAGAAAATACAGGTTCTCTGAGCGTTCCAGCGCTCGGCGAACATGTGACATGTGTGTACATGTGTACTTGTTATTGGCTATTAATGATCATGTGGTTACTCCCCTATATGAACCCACCCCACCTGAATGAAATGGGATTCATCATGTCATTCTGAGTCTCCACTCCGTGCGGGCTCCTGGCCCGACACCACAATTTTAAACTTGCGTGGCTAAGGTAAGAGGATTCAGGTGTCAGAAATGTTGTTTTGGTATTGTCTGGCTTTCCGTTTCCATCTATTTTTAACTTCTACATGTAGGCTTGAATTTGATATTGTTGGTTTTGTTGAGTACGCAGGCTGACCAGATCTTTTGGGCTCGCGGATTGAATGGATTTGGCATCAGCGAAGCCAACGAAACGACGAACAACTTTCAAGCTGCCATTTTGTTTTAATAACACAGAGCAAAATGGAACGAGAGGGAGGAAAACAAGGGTGGATTCGAAAAGGGGGAACGGTGACGGCGCACCAACCACGGATACATGGCGCCTTCTCGTGACTGGCCATTACACTCCCCTTTAATGGACTGTCATTGCGTTCACACCTTTGATGCCGAAACACTCACATTGGTTGAGAGTCATTTTTCCATTTAAGGCCTTAGTGTAGAGGTCAGCACAGTTTTTCGACGATTCGACATACTGGAGTTGTAAGTTTCTCTCCTCGGCCTTTTCTCACAGGAAATAATACTCGAGGTCAATGTGAAGTAACTTGGATTTTCACAAGCGCAATTACACCCTGGTTGTCAGCCAATAAAATCTGTGGTTCTTTCATGAATTCGTGCGCATTAATTTTCTTCATTAAATTTTGGAGCCACATTACTTCCTTTGTAGCGTGACACATTGCTACATATTCCGCATCGACTGTTGACAATGCAGTGCTTTGCTGCTTCTTACTACTCCAGTAAATCGCAGCTAGCGTGAACACGTACCTGCTGAATGACTTCCTGTCAGCCTTGTCACTAGCCCAGTCTGCGTCGCAAAAGGCTTGTATGCACTTCCTAGTTCTCTGGTAGACTAGTGCATTATTCTTTGTCTGTTTCACATAGCGAACAATGTGCCTTATGCCATTCCAATGTTTTTCTGTGGTATGTTCATTGAACTGGGTCATTGAACGGCCTTGTGCCTCCGACGAGGTAAAGCCGCGCACCAATTGCTTGTCTGTACTTGCGGGGCAGGTCCTCACTTGATGGGTTATTGTTTTCTCCTCTTTAGTACTTGCTTCTAGGATCCAAAGGAGATGATGCTGCCTTTGCGTCTGACATGCCAAAAGTCTCCAGTATGTCGTTAGCGTAGGCCGTCTGGTTGGTTGGTTGGTTGGGGCCTCAAACAATGCTGGCACATACCCACTGTGGGGGAGTTAGGCTGTTTGGTGCCCCCAGTGTTAATTTTCCATCTTTTTCTTTCTTCAGTCGTATGGAAAGAATGTGGCTAGCTTCACCTAAGTCTCTTGCATCAAATTCTTCACCCAAGCTGCTCTTGAAGTCGGCAATCTGTTTCTCATCTTCTGAGATGATCAGCAAGTCATCAACGCAGACTCCTGCGATGAGGTACTTCTTGCTGACATAAACACAGGGTTCTGCGTTCGATCTTGTCATCCCTTCTGGATTGAGCATTTTGTCCAAAGCAAGGTTCCACTCACCTCGAGACTGTTGTAGCCCGTAAGGGCTCTTCTACAGAAGGCAGACTTCATCCTTCTTACAGTCATTCAAGGCTGCGGTTGTTCAATGTAGACGGTCTCCTTCAGAATAATATTTAAGCATCCTGCCGTGATGTCCATTTGGTGGATCTTCCAATTCCTCTCAACTGCTATGGCCAGCAGTGTCCTGACGGACTTCAGCTTCACTACAGGAAAGAAGGTTTCCTTGT
Organism: Amblyomma americanum; assembly: GCA_030143305.2. Taxonomy (NCBI): domain Eukaryota; kingdom Metazoa; phylum Arthropoda; class Arachnida; order Ixodida; family Ixodidae; genus Amblyomma; species Amblyomma americanum. The sequence goes on along the minus strand of JARKHS020007834.1, from coordinate 4,642 downwards.
AATCGGTACTTTTCACTTGTGAGTATCCGCATGCAACCAACCGTGCCTTGTATCGCTCTAGGTCACCATTTTCGTTGTGCTTCTTGCGGAACATCCACTTGCATTTTACGACTTGTCTGTCTTTCATTCGTGGCACTAGTTCCCATGTATTGGAAGCTTCGAGGCTGTCCAGTTCATTCTGTATAGCTGCTTTCCATTACTCCTTTTCTGGTGCAGATAAAGCTTCGTGTATAGATTCTGAATCTCTTTGGCTGTTTTGCCTGGCTGTGCAGCAGCCGTGACAATTCCCTTTGACCTGGTTTCTTGTTTGCTAGTCCTTCCGACCGTCTTTGTGCCTGTGTACTACAACTATCCCCAGGATTCTGGACCATGCGCCTCGAAAAACCGGTCGCGCCATCTCGCGACAGCCGGCGGCGCGGCGGCGCGTAACTCAATGGCGACGAAAAATAAAAATTGATATTTCGTCGCGCATAACAGTTAGAAATTAGCTCTCTCGCCTAGATGTTAAATGCATCTTAAAGTTTCATTTAGTCGAGTTTCATCGATGTAGCTTACATATTGCGTTTGCCATGAGCAATGATCTATGACAGCATGGAGCCTATGGCGAGGTCCTGAAAAATACCCCACTTGACTTCAATTTATCGCTCACTACAGCCCTATTTTAAAATATATCGACAAGCTCTAGCAGGTTCACGTAGGGTAATGTCCTACCTTTAAGGAAGTATAAGGTATTTTACATTTCAATGGCGTAAAAGTCTTCCTGCGCTATTTCACTATTGATCATGCATCATCAGCTTTTTCATGAAACGTGTGGCGCCCTCTCTCGGTGCGTTGGAAAGGCACACGTCCCTGCTCGCGGCCGGGCTCGAGTAGCGGAGGCGGCTCGATTCCGGCCGTGCCCTGCTACAGTGTCCCTGCTTTGGTAGGTTGCTTTGGGAGGTTGAGCCTGCCGTACGAATGCGCAGTTTTATCAAAAGTGCCCCCATCGGAGGGAGGCTATGGCCATGGGCTGCTACATAAAATGCTACAAGAAAGCGTGTGCCTTCTATGAGGTATATAGAGGAAATTATAAGAAGACTCTTTTGCTTGACAGGTACATTTTTCATTAAGCGCGTACAGTGACCACACCGGCATAGGTGATAGTGGAATTGCGTACGCAATAACAGTGCAAAGCAATGAAGCTTCTAGGTACTTTCGTTCAAGCAGTGAAATTTGTAATTCCCGGACGCTCATACTTAGAGCTCACTCACCGATACTTGTATATGGTTCTTGCACTGTGCATTCAAAATTGTAAAATCGTGTCTTAATGTCTACATTTCAACACTCATGTTATTAGCCTCAATAGCAGAAAGCTCTTCCAATCTTTTGTCGATGTGGTGCAAGTGCAGCAAGGATGCGTTGAAGTGAATGTTGCATGTGTTGCACATAAGAGGCGGCAAACCTGATGCTGCGTTTTATGCCAGTAGGTTATTTGTCCAATGTAACAATTAGTAGTGTGGTAGTTCACATTTTTGTCTAGGTTGGTAAAGTGCTTCTCACGATTCGATCGTTCGCCGTCGAGAAGGGGTTTACCATTGCTGTAATCGATGCTAGTTTCGGCAATTCTGTCAAAGATGTACGTGAAGGATGAACCGCTAACGAAGACTTCATAGAGTGGCATGCTGGGAACTATTCTGAAGAGTGTGCCATCAGTTCGGCAAGCCAGTAACTACGCCGTTACCCAGAGCAGCAATCAAGAGTCAAACTCTAGTTAAATGTTCTTGATTATAATTTAAATCTGCTAAGAAATGAACAGAAGTTATTGTCGGATAACACGATGTTTAAAAGATTACTGGTTTTCTCCAGTACGGTGACTCGGCGCTCCACCCAACCCGTTTGTGCAATGCGCCGCTAGCGCGATTCATTAGCGACAGGACGCTACATGCTCGCGGCCCTGAATATGCAGTGAATTTACCGTGTTGCGAATATGTGCAACAATACCCATAAGCACTTTCGCACGAGTGGCGCGAACATATATATTTTTTTTTTTGCATAAGTTCCAACCTACCCTCGTTTTTTTTTTCTGCCGCTCTCCTATCTACTTTTCGCTATCCTCTCTCTTTGCTTTTAATTCCACCGGTTGCAGTTCCAGTGCTTGAGGGATTAGATAGCAATCGCTGGGCCGGCAACATTTTTAGCTTCCTTTTTGTATTCTCGTCAGTTGTTGTTGCCTCTGAAGCTGTTGGCAAACTACTACTTCTTGGATGTGTGACTCCCGGGGAGTTAGCGCGGCTTTTTAAGCGCACAAACCGCGGGAGTCAGAAGAGGGAGCCGTTTCCACGGAACGATCCAGCGACTTTTAAATGTGCCATGCATCTCCATGTTCCTGGTGCTGGCTCCCTTCCCCTGTCGAGCGGACGGAGAGAATTTCAAGCCGTGGAGAGAAGGGGTTGGGGGGCGATGAAAGAACAACTTAAACCGCGAAGAAAAGTTCGGGGAACCTGAAATAGCTTCAAGCCATGAAGAAAAGAGCCACCGAGAGCCCGGCGATCCTTCCATTGTTATAAACCGGACCCCCCTTCCAACGCGTACACGAGCGCCCGCGCGCTGATGCCGACATCTAGCACGGACGCCTCACCTAGGCTTGCTGGCGTCTCCTGCAGTGCGCATGCGCAGACCGGTTTCGGCTTACGCTAAGAGCGCGGACGCTGAGCGCGTACGCCCAGGAAGGGCCATTCGAGTTGGCGCCTCTAGGCCTTTTTTTGGGGTGGGATGACTGTCTTTGAAGTGGCACAGAGAGGCCTCCGATAATGATGTCCGGCTTGTGTGTAGTTTGCATCCCTTCCTTTCTGAGAACACTGGCCAAGGTTTCGCAGACACCCTTTACGTACTAACTGCATACGCGTTTTTGCCACCAGCGTGTCCTTAGCATAAGCATATCGAGTTGTTTTCGTTGCATCCTTTTCAGTTTTAGATGATACATCGAGTGAAGAATCTTGGGTATCCATTGCCTAGAAATGTTTTCTTTTGCTGATGATGAGTTTTAATGGCGCACTGGCAACCTCGCACCAAGCGCAATGGGTTGAAGTGTTTTCTTCAACACAATGTTAGGTGGAAGACCATTTTCCGAGCACTTCAACTCAAAGAAACCAAGCGCCAGGCTTCGAGAAAACTTCTACCCATTGGAAATCAGTGGGTACACGGCGACACTGCGGAACGAATCACACACCGTCCTCGAGCCGCATGCTCAAAGCGATGTGTCATTGCTGTTGTCGCTGATTTTAAAACAAATATGCAAGAATTGGGAATCGTCTTAACCAAAACTTGCTTGAATTCCACCCTACCCTTAGGGCACAATTTTCAGCACTGTTCCTCCCAAAAAGGCTACGGGAACAAGACGCACAACACGCAGCATCAAACGGATGAAGAACGTGGAGAGGCGGTAACGGAAAGGGCCAAGGATGATTTGAGCAGGTGCATAGGTACGGAGAAATTCTTTTTCAAGAGCTACACGGGCAGCCGGTAGCAGGGTGGTAAGAGGGAGGAAGAAAAGGACAGTGGGGAGGGGTCTCCTGCTGTGCCTTTGCCTGCCTTTCTTGTTTTTTCTCCTTTTACTTTTCCTCGAATCGTGGAGCGCAGTCCATGGTTGCTTTTTGGATGCGCTATGTTTCTGTTCCCTATGGTGCGAAGCACGAGCTGCACGACATAGTCGGCGCCTCTGCGAAAACGGCCCGGAAAGGTCATGGACGCACTCTTGCCTCCAGGCTGTCACAAAAAAAAAAACTTACAACCGCTAATGTGTCAGTCCTGGCAAAGGGTTTCTCCACACGCATGACAAAAATCTCCCAAAAAAGACATCAGAATTTCTGCAGAAGATTCTTTACTGCCTTCCGCCAAACTAAGGAATTCCACCAGCCTTGTTAAAAGCACAGCGCATGGCACAGGTAGACAGTGCCACCAAAATCAATTTCGGACGAGTTAGCGTGGTTACGCCAGTTGCAACTAGGAGTGCTAGCACTTCGGTTTTCAGTGCTGTTTCAGTGTTCGGTTCCGTTGCGCATAGATGCAGCTGATGAAGACGACGATATCCAAAATACAGCGCAAGAGACTGGTATTTTATGACGCAGAATGTTCGGCTGCGGCGGTGTGGCAGTCGACGGCGGCAAAAAAGCGCTCCGCTGCCGCCGACGCCGGCGAATCGCCCGGAAAAACGCTCCATGCGGGCCACGCTTAACGCAGTAACCAGCAAAACGTATGCGTTCTCGCCGCCTCGGGTTCGAAACTCACTCGCGGCCGTAAAACATTTTCGATTATTTTATTTCAGGTCAAGTAAATTTCAGACATACAAAGAGGCCACGTCGAAATCCAAAATTGAAGCCTCAGTGCTGCAATGAAAAATGCCTTTGTTCGCGTCTCCGCGGGTTCGACTCCCATTCGTGGATATTTGTGATTGCCTTTTCTGCCTCTTTTTTTCTATGCTCGGGACGGAGTGGACATACATAGGCAAGAGATGATTTTTCTAGGCTCTCAACCTCCGGATTAGTGCTTGCGCACTTATAGCTGCCGATGGAATAATTTTAGACAGCCCGAAGGACAGCTCAAAGAAAGCATTTGTAGAAATTCGCGTACCGGGCATGGCTACGACTTGAGGTGAGAACGTTTC
>JARKHS020007833.1:0-39443 GCA_030143305.2 Amblyomma americanum | reverse complement strand
AGCCCTCCACTACGGCACCTATTCTTCCTTTCTTCTTTCACTACCTCCTTTATCCCTTCCCTTACGGCGCGGTTCAGGTGTCCAAAGATATATGAGACAGATACTGCGCCACTTCCTTTCCCCAAAAACCAATTATTATTAAAATCAACTAGACCCGCCGCGGTGGCACTGTGGTTAGGGCGCTAGACTACTGATCCGAAGTTCCCGGGTTCGAACCCGACCGCGGCGGCTGCGTTTTTATGGAGGAAAAACGCTGAGGCGCCCGTGTGCTGTGCGATGTCAGTGCACGTTAAAGATCCCCAGGTGGTCGAAATTATGCCGGAGCCCTCCACTACGGCACCTATTTCTCTTTATCTTTCACTCCCTCCTTCATCCCTTCCCTTACGGCGCGGTTGAGGTGTCCAACGATATATGAGACAGATACTGCGCCATTTCCTTCCCCCCCCCCCAAAAAAAAAACAATTATTATTAAAATCAACTAGACCCGCCGCGGTGGCTCAGTGGTTCGGGCGCTCGACTACTGATCCGGAGTTCCCGGGTTCGAACCCGACCGCGGCGGCTGCGTTTTTATGGAGGAAAAACGCTAAGGCGCCCGTGTGCTGTGCGATGTCAGTGCACGTTAAAGATCCCCAGGTGGTCGAAATTACTCCGGAGCCCTCCACTACGGCACCTCCTTCTTCCTTTCTTCTTTCACTCCCTCCCTTATCCCTTTCCTAACGGCGCGGTTCAGGTGTCCAACGATATATGAGACAGATACTGCGCCATTTCCTTTCCCCAAAAAACCAATTAATTAAAAAGGTGGCCACCCAGAAGTGAGACAGTTGCTGCGCCATTTGTTTTTTCCTAAAAACTAATTTTCATCTTTCCGCCCTGCCTGTGGCGCTCGATTCGACCGAATATCTAAAACAAAACTGGCGGTCTATTTCTGAACGATGTTTTGGATCAAAATACTAGCTTAACAAAGCGGTGGCAAATGTGAAGCGCACATGTTTCATTTCATAAATATTATTCTCTTCTGCATGGAAATTATCTGCATTAAAGTATATTCTCAGCTAGCTTGTGTACTTGAGCATGTTCTAGAGGATATTATAAGCGTTTCAGTCTCTGAAGTAACCGGTAACTGTGGGCGGTGCAGAACTGTGGACGTTGCAGTCTCGGTGGAGATGGTTACGGTGAGCGGTCCGTGACAATCAAAGCTATACGTGTGTGGAAATGTAGCGGTCTTAGTAGCTTCGTAAAACACGTGGTCAGGGGCCAGATTACGCAACTGTGACAAATTCTGTCAAGTTGCTGGCAGTGACGTCAAAATGATGAAACGATGAGACGGCACCACATGACGCAACGAGGAATCAGCCAATTACAGCAGGGCGGCGCCCCGAGAGCATTCGAGAGGCCGTCTGCTAAACTCTTTGTAAAAGGAAATAAGAAATAGGCAACGATGAAAATAACTATTTTATTTTGCCAAGACGTTGTGTTTAAAGTTCGAAAATATTAAGTAAAACAAAAAGCGTTCGAAGTTGTGCTATTAAATTGACTGGTGGGTAACTTTCGGTGCCGCGGGGGTGTGCTGACGGCAGTAAAAAGGCCTCTTTGCACGAAAGCAGCTGTTTCACGCCGTGTTATTGTTTTTTGCGCGGCATCTGGAATCGAGCTACTGTGCGGTTGACCTAAGTGCGAAGAAAAATTTGAACGAATGCAGTGAAGGCTACGTGAATACCGAGCGAACTTGCAAGAAGCACTTGGTACGAAATCGACGAAGACAACTTGTTGAAGTCTGTGTTGTTCGGCTCTTTCCATCGATGACAAAAATGCCAAAAGGTGAGGTGCAATATGTGACGAGTGGTTGTTTCTTTCTCCTTGGGAAACAGAAGACGACCACGAAGTGCCATTAGCTGGGAAAAAATAAAGTGCTTTGCCAGCATAAGCGCGTCTTATTTATATGTAGCCGTGTGTCACAGAGGTGACGACGGAACCCACCCCTTCTGCGCACTAACTTTACAAATTGCCGCCAACACCCGCTGTACTCATTTGCTCACCGCCGGTTGTGCGATGCAAACGTACGCTTATTACCAACAGCAGCTTGAAAGCCGCCGGTAGCAAAGAACCGCAGTGCACATAGCACCTGCCACCGCACCGACAACGCGCTCGCACGCGCACCTCCCAATTCATCGGCGAGTTCGTCGCACAGCCACTCCAAAGTCTGCTTCTCCAGTCGAAAAAGGCGTCGAAACAGCTCGTCCGGCAAGCCAAACGCGTCTTCGAGCGCCCTCCTTCGCCGTTGCTCGCGCCAGCGCAGCCGCCTCAGTCGTATCGCCGCGTACACCGCCGCCATTTTCTGTCAAAAATGCAACGGTCAAATTGACGGCCTCGAAACTGTCACGAAAAGCTGTCAATTAGCGGCTGCATAATTAGGTGTGCAACGTCACCACTTCTGCCACATCCGGGACGTAATCTGCAGCCACCCATGGCACAAAAAGCAAAATGGTCGCCGGCCACGACCGACCAATAGGAGCGAGGCTTATTGACACCTTTTTGACAAGTTTTTTGACAATTTTCCTAATTGACATTTGCGTAATCTGGCCCCAGATGTATGTTCAGTGAGGGCGCTCGAGCAATATAAGCAAAAATTTGCAGTCTGCCTCTCGTCACCGAGTGTATCGATTCCATTGCAAACATCTTTATTGTTCTTAGAATCTTGGCTGAAGAGGCCGCCTGAACACAAGACCTCCCGGGGCCAGCATCTAATGCGGTGCTTCCTGCATCCCCGGCCTTGTGCCGAGAGGGTTGGGGGAACACAATTTATGTCGGAAATTAAATTTCTTTCCTTGCGCTGGAGGACGTGCGTGCGGTCATCCAGGAACATCTCCGAAAGCAGCACCCCGACCCACGCATCGCAGGAGGTGAGCGCATCGACAGCATCACCGGCTGTCGCGCACTTACGCGGTCACAACGTGCAATGATCCTCCGCGCGCGCATTGGCTGCGTGTGGCCCGGGGAACGACGGGAGCGTCACGGAATCGCGACGAGTGATGTGTGTGACGGATGCGGTGCAGTGGAAACACTTGAGCACCTGCTCCTTCACTGTGCAGCGTTCGCCGATGCTTGTCGCAATATGCTTGCGGCCTATAGGGCGCTGAGTATACTACCAGACTCCCTTCAAGACACTAGTGTGTCCGCAGGGCAGTGCGCGCACCCTTGAGCGAACCTCGGTGAGCCTCTGTGCATTCTTCGAAAAGACGGGCTTGACGTCCCGTCTGTTCTCCATCAGGTAGTTACACGCAGTGACCGAACGCTCCGCGAGTTCTACCTTGAACGATTAATAACTGGACGCCCCACTCCAGTTGTAATCAACACAGTGCTGTGCGCGTGAGTTTTTATTGCTCCATAATGAACTAATCATGCGCACAACCTGGACACATTTGTTATTGTGTAAATAGTTCGTGTATATTACCTCTCCCCCTATCCTTTCTTCCTGTACCCTCACCTCTTTCATTTCATTACTCCATTCTGTCTGCTATCCTTTATTTCCGCTGCCCCAGCTCAGGTGCTTCAGTATCGATGACAGATGCCGGGGTTAGCAGAAATCTTTTCCTTCCCTTTTCTCGTCATGGGTCCCATGAACAACTTGTCGCGGAAATCCGAGAGCTCCACCACACAGCCATCAACAAAGGGCACGATATCGTTTATCAATGGCTGCCAGGACACAGCGGCATCGCAGGCAACCACCGCGCGGACGAGGCCGCGCGAACTGCTCACCATGCGGGCGATTGTGTGTCCATCCTCCATCTCGAGAGCCGACGCAGCGGGTAGGATTAGACCACTGCCGCGGGACATCACGCTTGCCACGTGGAATTCACGCTAATTCTCGCATTTCTGTTTAAAAACCTTGGACCCAGATCTGAAGCTTCGGCTTCCATCCGGCCTACCACGACGTGAAGCAACTTTGTTGTGTCGCCTGTGGCTTGGTGTAGCTTTCACCAAGCACTACTCCTTAATAGGTATGGCTGACAGCCCTGCATGTGCCATCTGCGGGTGTGATGAGACTATAGCCCACATTCTTTGTTAATACCCTGCCTACAGCGCCGAAAAACAGTCTCTCTGCCGTGCACTGGAGCATCTAGACCTGCGCCCACTGACGGAAACGAGATTCTCGGCCACTGGCCGGGGCGGTCGTTGGCGGTGAAGGCCTCCAAGGCACTCCGGTTTTTGAGGACTTCTGGCCTGCACGATAGGCTGTGACTGTACCGAACGCTGTGACTTTGCATAGTGACTTTTATTTCCTGCAACTGTGTTTTCTCCTTCATCTTTTTCTCTTCCCCCCCTTCCCCCGTGCAGGGTAGCAAACCGGCTATTCGTCTGGTTAACCTCCCTGCCTTTCCTCCTCCTCCTCCTCCCTCCTCCTCCTCCTTTTCCTTCCTTTTTATTATTTTAATAAAAACCACTTACTACTTCTTCCTCCTCCTCCTCTTCTTAGAGCAAGTGGGTCGGCCGCCTAGTGCGGCAGTCCATTCGTCACCGCTGCCGCGTTGCCCCCCCCCCCCCCCCCCCCAGCCAGTGTTGGTGGTCAGGATCATGTCTGAGCAGAATGACCTCTCATTGCTCCTCCAAGGTGTTCGGAATGGGGTCAACTATAGCAATGGTTTGACGTGTGGTGTAACCTTGCTAGTGTTGCGTATCTGTTTATTAATGCGAAAGCATTAGACGGCAGTGTTGACACCGGAAGTGTCCGCAAAATGTGTCGCCGGAAGTTGGTCCCCTGTGACGTCACTGGTGTCCTCGATAGTGATAGTTGGTGATAGCGTGATGATGATAATGACGATGATAGCAAGCAATAGTGATATTTGGTGATATCGATGATGGTGATGATAGTGATGATGATAGCAATAGTGATAGTCGGTGATAGCAATTATGATGATAGTAATGGTATAGATAGCAAAAAAGGTTGTGGGTTCGAGTCCCGTGAAGGTCGTGGGTTCCAGTCCTGAAAAGGTATGTTTGAGTCCCACTGAAGTCGTGGGTTTGAGTCCCGCAAAGGTAGTGGGTTCGATCCTCGTGAAGTTCGTGGGAAATGAGAAAGGGAGGGAGGAAGAGAGAAAGGGAAATGCTCTCGCATTTCCGCTCTTAAGCAGACTTAAGTGCAATCCCGTAATTTTTCTAATCGTAATTTTTCTAATCTCTTCCTACTTATTATGGTATTTATGTGGCGTTGCGTACACTTGCCTGGCTGTGCCGTGTGGCACTAGATAGTCCGCATACGTTGTTGAAGCTACTAAGTCATAGCACGGTGCACAGCCATCGGGAGGGAGATATCCGGTATATAAAAGCTCGGGCATGCCTGTGAGCCGCTTCGTTTCCTCATCGTGGTTCCAAGTGACCTGGGACCAGATGATTGAGGCCAGGCTGGGCAGATGCTTAGTAAGCAATGACAACGCTATCTTTTTAATCAACATCTCATGAAGGTTGCGGCAGGCGTTCTGCGAGTCCGTGAGGATAGGATAGGAAAACTTTTAATGTCCAACAGAAAGAGGGTAGCCAGAGGGTTACCCGCCTAGATGACGGCCGAAAGGTCTTGACTCTAGGCGGCGGCTTCGGCCAGTCGTGAGGAAAATGGCTTTGTGATTCGAAGTTATATCTAAGGAAATAGCTGCCTCTTCTGCGTGAGTGAGGCAAGACGCTTTCATCGAGGCGCAGTTGACTAGAGATCCTGAAGGGGTTGAGACCACGATGGTCATCACTCCCTTATTTGGTCCTGCTGCGTCCACATATAGAGTGTTGGGGTTCCTCGTCCCTTGCCTTCTGCAGGGCCACTACTCTTGCTTTTCTTCTTTCAAAGTTATACGAATGATGCATATTCCTTGGAATCGGGTGCACGTTGATGCGTCTCCTGACATCACGTGGTATCTCCGCCCTCTAGTCGACCTTATAGGGCAGACTAATGTGGACTTTCTCGAGCAGGTCTCTGCCCGGCTTTGTGAGGGCGAGCCTATGGAGTTCCGAGAGCCGTTGTGCTTCCCACACCTCTTTGAGGGTATTATGCGCTCCTAGAGCCGTGAGCTTTGCCGTAGACGTGGAGTCTACGGGTTCGATGGGGGTGCGTGCTGGGGGGTTAGGGAGCAGCTGCTGGCGCCCTGCAGCTGAGTTCTAGAGCAAATGAATCACGACGCTCATTTCCGGGTATGCCCTCGTGCTCTGGCCTCCTGTGATGGAGAGCGCTGGACAGCCGTGAACAGCGCATTTCGGTGCCCCTCGCCGCTTTTGTTTTTTCGCTGCTTGAAGCACCTTCGCACCTTAGAGACATGGGAGAGGCCTTTGCCCTGCAGTGGGCGTGGTCAGGCTGATGATGATGATGATGCTCTTCTTCAACCTTAGTGACGCGATCGCGTCCTCCCTGGCTGCCTGCTCACCTTCGTGTGCAACTGTATAAGGAGAGGGAAGGCGCGTCAACTATCACGTGAAGTCCTCCACCCTTCCTCAGACGGTGGTTTCACGGCCACAGTTAGGGGCGCTGGCTTTTCCACACGATAGGTTTCCTGGATACATGAACGGAACGATGTATCGAGGCACCCTACCACCCGAAAGATAGACGACACGCTCGATGCCAAGCACAGGAAGTGAATGCTACACAAGCACCGCTGGCGTTATCGTTGTTTGGGCGCATGCACGCGTTGTACACAGCGGTAGAACACGAAGCAGCATCAGTGGGAACTGCGCTTAAAAGGGACACAAAAATTTGTTTTATTTTGGGAGCGGCTGTGTCGTAATTTATAATGTTATATATTATTAGCAGCTGTTGAAGCACTTACCAGAAGTGACGCCACTTCCTTTCTGGTAAAATCGCTACCCTCTAGCCAATGTGAAGGCTTCGGTCTGGTGACGTAACTTTCCTCCGGCCAGTGAGCGGATTTTATGACCGACGACGCATTTTGGTCCGATGGGGTTTCTAATGCTATCGCCTAAGTTGGTCTCAATAGGCTGATCGCCGCCCTGTAATGACAACGAGAAATGAACTTTTACAAGGTATCATGGAAAAGCATCTGAAGTGGAGGATGGCCCTACCTACCGCGTATTTACCCCATTTATATGACTGCCCATACTCCAAAAGCACGTGCGTGAATGGTACGTCTCCAAGTATTTTTTTTTCCTTTGGATGCATGCATACGTTGATACTTTAGTTCTGACGCGGGAGCAAGTATAAATTCATTTCTTGGGCATGTTTCCCTTTCACGTCATAGAGAGAATGAGAAAGCAATTTCATGAACAAAGATAGACTGCTTTACTCTGCATTGATGGAGTCTGGGGCATATAAAGGCGATTACAGGACGGTGTAGAAAATAGTTGAAGATAAATTCCAGTAAAATAAAACGTGCTGTCATAGAATTGGTCCAATATACATCATAGGGGGATATACAAGGTTTATAAGTCAGTGCCTGTTCGAGCACAATTACAAGCACACATACACACAACCACGTCAACTTAGAAATTCGTTCGCTTAGCTACTTGAAATAGACGGCAGACTTAAAGGGACGCCAAAGCCAAACTAAAGTTGGTCTGTATCGGCTTATTTGCGTGGTCTAATAAAAGAACCTGCTTCAACCCAGAACGGAGGTTTGTGTAAGTTCAGATGAATCAACTGGTAAGCAAGTTGGCTCACGACTATAGTCGGACACAAGTCACGAAAAAACGGCTTTTTCCCTTCAAAGGGTACACTTCTATCCAATGGCGTCGACCGATTCTCGTGGACCTGCTAGCGTTACGATGCAGGGAGTGGCAGAAGAAAGGGGATAGTCCCCTCACTTCATTGTCAAACAACTCCCTGAATTCTCGCGCTGCTCATGCTTTGTTAACTTACTCAGAACTGACTTAGCACTCCAAATTTCTCAGCAATAAATATGTATTATATGTATTTGCTGGCGAGCAATCGGCAACAGAAGCGCGAAAAGACACAAAAACGCAATTTCACTGAGAGCAAATATTCCACTGAGTAAATATTTCATGCCTTCGGCTCGCAGAGGCTGTTTGCAATTAAAACCGCAAGGTCCAAGATGGCTTCTGAAGACGGCCCGCAGGTTCTTAATGCACAAGGGAAATGCAACGTTATTATCTGGAACAAATCCTTGATCTCGATGCGGGGTTATTGGAGGTCACGCAGCAGATCTGCCACCTGCGAGAGCGGAGAGATGAAGCGGCGTCACAGACACAGGTGTCCGTCGGCAAAACACAAAATCAGGCTGTCATCGAGTGCACTAATATTTTATTTATTTCATTTAGCACGTCCTGCAGATCACAACAGGGCCCAAGCAGGACGGGCACATTTTAGTAAAAGTGAAAAAGCAAAAATGTACAAGACAATCAGAAAACAAGTGTGAGAGAAAAAGAATTACTAGTGATACTTTAACTATAATGCAAAGCTGCAAGGTGGTTCCAAATAAATATGGCGCTTCGAGAAGAACAAAACCTTACTTAAAAAGTTATAGGCCCCTTCCTAATGAAAGGCGAGCAAATTGATGTCATGAATTTTATCGAACCGACTTAGCGAGAGCATGGACATCTATCGTACTTAGGCTAGTCGTCTCAAGGCTACTTGGCAGGTCCTCAAAAGCAAGCAAGGTCGCGTACGTTTTAGCCAACCTTTTGTCATTTCTTTTTTTTTTTCCCGCAATCTCTGCTTGCTAACAACTGTAGAGCATGTTAATGGATGGGAGCTGCGCAAAAGCGGCCACGACTAGTGACAAAGAAGGAGGGGGGGGGGGGGGGGGGACCCGTTGCAAAATTGCGACACTAACGTTATTTACGGCGCAGCTGTTGCGGGTGTTTTTTTGCGATTCAGTGACGTGTTGTTGTCATTTGTGTGTTTTTATGCAAATTGATGTGTATAATTACAGCGACTTCCTGCCACTTCGGGAAGCGAGAAGTTCTGTATTGAATAAAATGGTTGTCAGCATCATCATCAACATCACAGCTAGAACTTGGCTACGTCGACGCTTCGCCTCTACGAAGGCGGCGCGTTTACAATTATGATGAAAATGAAAATTGGTTTGGGGGGAAAGGAAATAGCGCAGTACCTGTCTCACATATGGGCTGACACCCGAACAGCGCCGTAAGGGAAGGAATAAAGGAGGGAGTGAAAGAAGAAAGGAAGAAAGAGGTGCCGTAGTGGAGGGCTCCGGAATAATTTCGACCACCTGGGGATCTTTAACGTGCACTGACATCACACAGCACACGGGCACCTTAGTGTTTCACCTCCATCGAAACGCAGCCGCCGCGGTCGGGTTCGAACCCGGGAACTCCGGATCAGTAGCCGAGCGCCCTAACCACTGAGCCACCGCGGCGGGTTACAGTTATGATGACGATGAAGAATCTAATCAATGGATCATGGACAGCTTGGCCAAAGAGCACCATAGCAAAAAGTGTTCCTGGTTGAAGTCAAATTTTCCTGACATTTTTTTTTCCAGAGTAGCCGAGCATCAGGCCAGATGAAAGCTTAATACGCACCGAAAAGCCGGTACGTAACAAGCGGCACTGGGAATCGAAACCAGCACCTCCCTAATACCAGCCACAAGTTGAAACTACCGGGGCAACGCTTCTGTTATATCGTATGGCGCAGTACGGTGCAGTACGTACAGTTAAACGTCCCTAAGAAGCACCTGGACTATGAGAGACATTGTATGACCGACCGGCGAATAATTTTGACCATCTGGACTCTAACGTACACTGATATCGCACAACACACGGACATTTTTTGGCACGGAATGTTTTTAGGGCTCATTCTCGACAAATTCGGGCGAACACCATCCGAAACTGAAGAACATGAAGATGAACCTAAAGCGAAAATGAATAACTGCTTGTTGCCGAACTTATCCGAATCATTTCGAACATTTCGGTGCAAACGGGAGGCAGCGGAAGTAAACATCCTCCAAGCGGGGTTCGAACCAGCGCTGGTGAAAACCTACCAACTTCGTTTTCTGACGCCTTAGACCAGCTCGTTGAAAACCGTCCTCTTACTCATCTTTCTGAGCAGCCAAGTCAAGTCCACGGCAAGACTAAAGATTTTCTAAAAGCCCCTGTGATGCAACAGTGGCCTCCTGAATGATTTTTCAAACCTCACCATGCTGCCTTGCATTCATGCTACCTCACAGTACGCTTGCATTTGCTCTGCGTTGACATTTCCCCTCTAATAAAGCGCTGGCTGTCCTACATATTACGCGTCCCACTCAAAACCACCTCTCATTTTCTAATAGAGCACCATCACTTTGCGACGTGCGATGTGATGGTGCTCTAGCAGAAATTGATAGGTGGTTTCGAGTGGGGCACGTAATATGTGGGATAGCAAGTGCTTTATCGCGGCGGCAGCGTTTCGACATGGAGGCGGAACGCAAAGGCGCACGTGTGCTGTGCGATCTCAGTGCACGTTAAAGATCCCCAGGTGGTCGAAATTATTCCGGAGCCCTCCACTACGGCACCTTTTCCTTCCTTTCTTCTTTCACTCCTCCTTTATCCCTTCGCTTATGGCGCGGTTGAGGTGTCCGCCGAGATGTGAGACAGAAACTGTGTCATTTCCTTACACCAAAAACCAATTTTCATTTTCATCTTCTCATCTTTCTTGCGTTCCTTCGGCGAGCTAATTAACCTAAGCCTGCAGAGCCTCGTGCGGATGTTTCAGACTGTGGTAGCTAGCGTAAATTCCAACCGTCCTTACGAAAAGCGTGCTGGACACCAGGAGGGTGCCAATATGGCGGCGTGCTGGAGTGGTCTGTTTCTAAGTCAGCTTCCCCGCCTGCCCCTTCTCATCCCCCGTGCCTCGCAATAGAAACCACGGTAAGCATGTGACTAACTTTATATCCTCGGGAAGATGGCTGACGTCCAAGCCTGAGTCGGCCACCACCAGCAGACTTAGAGTTTTAAGGCACGGCTCTGCAAAGCCAAAACAAGAACACCCACACACGCAATCAAGTTGAAAGCAGGTGCACTTCAGCAAAATTGAGAAAGAGGCGCAAAATCGTGTTCTTCACAATTTCTCAGGATAAAGTAAAAAACGGTGTGACTCAACATCTTTTCCTGAATACTAAGAAGACAGGCAGGATATGGTGATTGCAAATTGATGACGTCGGCACGCACCCTGTCAAAAGGAGCGTTGGGGTGCTGTTTCCCACTGCGGGGCCTATGCGAAAATTAGGGGGGGGGGGGGGCACTTAAACTCCACCTTAAGAGCATGACGCGATAGCGTCGATAGGCTAATGCCCATATATGCAAACTGGTCATTCTCTAGTTAGCATTCATAGACCGGTGGGAGTCCTCATACCACTCCTGGCGCAGTGCTTAAACGATATGCGTTAACATCGATTAGGTGTTCGAGTTTAGCACCACATTTGGTCTTCACGGAGCCGCACAGTCGCCATGATCGATGTGTCAGGCTCCGGCTGAATGCTTCCCTGCAGACCACATCCATTGTTAATCTCGCTCATGTACGCACCCACCATTGAGTTCTTTAAGCACTCTGCCTCACTCGCGTATCCTCCGCCGTTCCGACCTTCTGTCCCTAGATGGAGCTAATTATCCCGTAACTCAACCTAACGGGAAAACTGTTCTCTTCCCACACGCACAACGCTAGGCCATGGCACCCGTTCGTTCCCGGAATATGGATACGGCGAGGACAAGAACCGTCAAGGCGGGCCGCGGCAGGTACTTACATACCCAACAATTCTGAACAAAACCATTTTTGAACGGGAAGAGTTTATGAATGCGATCTATTCATGTATTGTAGGATTTAACTTTAACGGTCAGTATATCCTCAAATCTCCCGTCAGCAGGCTTGCATTTTTTCCTGTAGTCAAAAGCTTTCCTCATTAGTTTTCCACGGCAGTCAATGCCAACGATGCAAAACTTTAAAAGAAAAACTTTGCCACAGATCAGAACAATACACCATTACCTTAAGCGTCGCTACGGTGCAACAATTGCCGGTAGAATGCTTGCAAAGCTAAATACACCAGCCGCTACCAACTAAAATCACCTACCCGCTGCTGTGGTCCAGTGGTTAGGGTGGTGGTGGTGGTGGAAACATTTATTGCCAAATACAGAGGGGGGCAAACCCCCTAACATGGCACGAGGCAACCCTTAGGGGGCTGTCCTTACAGGGCAAAGGACAGCCCTTGGAGGGCTATCCGCTTCAGGGCGTCGGTAATTATCCGGCGCTGGTCAGCAGCAGCAGGAGCTGGCCAGGAGAGTCTCCCAGTATGACTCCGCCGTGGTGGGGGATGGAGGGTGTTGGAAGGCAGGACATGTGAGGAGGACATGAAGGAAGTCTCCCGGTTTCCCGCAGAGCTTACAAGAAGAAAGGAATTGATCGGAGTAGCGGGCATGAAGGAGAATAGGGTAGGGAGCAGTTCGGGTCTGCAGTCGGCGCCAGTGGGAGGCCTGGGTTAAGGTTAGGGAGGGAGCCGGCGGTGCGTAAACGCTCCGGGTATCTCGATAGTACGCAAGAATATCTTTGAACGTAAGCAGACGCTCCTGGTGCTCGTCTACTCATCCGGAGTTCCCGGGTGTGAACCCGACCGCGGCGGCTGCGTTTCGATGGAAGTGAAACGCTAAGGCGCCCGTGTGCTGTGCGATGTCAGTGCACGTTAAAGATCTCCAGGTGGTCGAAATTACTCCGGAGCCCTCCACTACGGCACCTCTTCTTCTTTCTTCTTTCACTCCCTCCTTTATCCCTTCCCTTACGGCGCGGTTCAGGTGTCCAATGATATATGAGACAGACACTGCGCCATTTCCTTTCCCCAAAAACCAATTATTATTATTAAAATCAACTAAACACGATATCGTCACGCGTCCCCTCACGTATCCTCCTGTGTCGCCCGCGGTGCATCCATTACGGCTTTACCGCTTCTACCATTCAATCTGTTCCTTGTCGTATCGAGGCAGGAGTAGTGTGTGCGCTGTGATGCTCACCAAAGTGAAGTATATGCATGTCCGGGTAGTCTCTCAGGGGCTGGCTAGTGCTGCATTCCCGAGCACTTTCCGGGGCGTTGTCCGGCCTGCACCGACGGAAGGTTATCTTGAGTGATTACGAAGCCTGCGGAAATGTTAACCTCACAACGAACTAAAAAGATGCAGCTGGCGGTTGGTTGAACATACTACATAGCTGGAAATTCACAGCAGAAAGGAAGAAGCGGAAAGACTGATATACCTTGCACTGCGTTTTCATGCATAATCATTAGAACGCCAACCGGGAAGAAAAAGTGTACGGCATCCGGCGGCTTAGCGTTGTGTACACTTGCCACCTGCCCACCTGCCATGGTTGGCAGGTGGAAAATGGAAAGAAGGAAATCCCCTCTTCGCTTGTAGGAAAGAGGAGCGAGAGGCCGGAAGGTTACTGCCATAGGAAGAATTCCCCTCCCCCAAAAAATGACCTTGTAA
Organism: Amblyomma americanum; assembly: GCA_030143305.2. Classification (NCBI taxonomy): domain Eukaryota; kingdom Metazoa; phylum Arthropoda; class Arachnida; order Ixodida; family Ixodidae; genus Amblyomma; species Amblyomma americanum. The sequence continues at coordinate 26,033 of JARKHS020007833.1, read as the reverse complement.
AATCGATGATGGCTATATAACCACGACAAATGACTAAAAATGATGAAAATGACTAGAAATTGCTGAGCAAACAAATGACTAATCATGACTCAACAAATATGAAATTGACTACGAGTGAGCCACCATGCAGAGAACACAGCAATGTAGCTCAGGAGTTTTTCAAGAAAGTTAAGCAAATAATCCTTTAAAAGAATTGGTGATCGGGAAATCAAAGCCTAAGTAACTCTCTCACTTCTAGGTGGACACTTCAACCGTGCCGTGAGGGAAGGGGGAAGGTGAGAGTGAAAGAAGACAAAGAGATGTGACGTAGAGAAGGGCTCTGGGATAATTTCGACCATCTGGGGATCTTTAACGTGTACTGTCACCGCACAGCAGGAGTGCATTATGCATTTCGCCTGCATGGAAACACGTCCACTGCGGCCGGGATTTGAACCCGCGTCCTGGCGCTCAGCATCTGGACGCCGCAATCGGCTGAGCCACCGCTGTGTGTCAGAAATGAGGGCGCAAAACTACCCCGCACTGCTCGGCTGAAACCCAAACCATGTGGCCTGAAGGTTTTTCATTAAGGCTGTGCATGTGACGGTTCATTGCGGCGACGAGCATTGCAAGCGATGGCAAAGTGATCATGATGTACAGACCACCCCAGTTGACAAAACACAGTGGAAAAAATTCTGTCGTTACAATAGATTTTCTCGAATGTTTTTAACAAAGACATCGTAGTAACAACAGAAATTTATGTAGTTACTAAAGAAACGCATACTGCAGAGAAAAAAGTACTACAGAAAAATAATACAAAACTGAAAAATCTGTCGTTACGGCAAAACTACAAAATATTTTGTCGCACTTTTGACACAGTTCTGTCGTCTTTTTTCATCTGGAATGCGCCATGGAACTCGCACGAAAAAACACATAGGCTGAAATAATGGCCGCATAATTACCTGATACCGCCGAAGATAAACAGTCGGCCACCGACCAAGCAACAGCAGTGGCCAGTGCGAGGGCAGGGTCCCTTGCCAATCGGCTCCACTTGACTCCATTGACAGGCCTCTGCGCAAACGTGAATACACGAGCTTTGTGTCGCGCTTTGTATGCATTAGCAGAGAAAACAACCTAGGCGGTCTACCTAGGTTGCTTCACGATCAATTATTTATTTATTTAACAAAAACTGCAGGCCCTAAGTGGGCACTAGCAGGAGGGGCGAAAAAATACAGCATTTTGAATATCAATTCATCGCGCGAAACATAAGTAAAATACACTAAGACATGTTAAACTCTTACAATAAAACATGCATAAACACGAAACACGATTATGAGGTAGGCGACAACAATTTCTCAATGCAATCAATGGACAGAATGACACCAGAGGGCAGCTTGTTAAATTGCTCGATAGTGCATGGATAAAAAGAATATTTAAAGGCATTAATTTTAGTTTGATACGGCGTTAAAGAATGTGCATAATGAGCCTTCTGTCAAAGATCGGCGAAATTATTGAGTGCTGACTGAAATGCTAACGCACTAAAAGCTTCGTGCACCATGCCTTTGCATGAACGCGACACTTAGTGAAGCGGCAACGACAAATTGGTGGTGAGGCGAGCGGCCCCCGCTTCGCAGGACGTCGACAATGCTGTCCGACCCATATCTGGAGTTAGGGAGCCACGCTATATCGCCGGTTTTAGGTTAGCGTTCTGCGCATGCGCACTGCTGAACCGCTATTTCCTTCTCCGCTTACAATAGTGCCCTTATCTTATACACACTGTTCACATTTGAAAGCGACCCCTTCCAAATCCCAATAACGGACATGACATGCCCGCGTACGCTACTGATCCAGCCGCTGCGAATGCTTCGTGTGGACGACAACTTCTCCAGAAGAGCTCACACTTAAAAAAAAATAAATCTCAAGGTGCAAAGAAGTAGAGTATACCTGTGTCGTACTTGTACATGTCGGCGAAGAAACTTCCCAAGAGACCATTGTATCCGCCGAACAGATACATTTCGCCATTGTAGACAACTGGAAACGAAAAGCACCGGAAGGAATCGCTATAAGGAAACGGCTGAAGCAGCAGTGTTTTAGGCGCAGTTCAAAAACGACAGTCTCCGGCAAGCCACGAAATCATCTAGATCCAGGCTTCCAAGGTTCTTCCACGCGACGTCAACGACTGCGCACAGCCGGCTGAGGGTGAGGAAGTTGTGGTGTAACATCGCAAGTGCATCGGTTCCTCGGGGACTAGGTTTGACGTCACTATTGAATGTTTAAAGTTGCACGCCCTACACCTGTCTGTGAAGTCACAGCGAACGTTTTGAAATTTTCAATGCTATCTCGGTTCTGGGACCGGATTAACTGGAGAGATATGAGAGAGGCATTTGCCCTGCAGTGGGCGTTGTCCGCGGCTGATGATAATGATCATCATCTAGCCTCTGATCGGAACATATATTAGTGTGGGCAAAGAAAAAGAAACAAAAATAATGTTGCCCAACAGTCAGCTGCAGGCTGTGCGTTTTTCTGCTGGGTTCAGACTTCCCTCCAAGCTATTCGCAACGTGTCTAGCCCCGGGATTGGAAAGGCCGATCAGAGGCAGCCCTTCTATTGCGCTAAGAGTCGCGAACAACTACCGCGCGGTGCCACAGTGTAAATGGCTGCAGTGACGTCATAGACTTCAGCCCGAGGATGCGGAGTTAATCTTAATTGCATCGGACGCATTTTAATGAAAATACGGACGAAAATTCTCCAGGACAAAAGTACTGGCGGACGGTATAGAACTCCGAATGTATCGCCATGAACAAGATTCCTGTACTGAAATGGCGTGCCTCGCGACCGCTTCCTGAACTTTATGCGGTGTGTGCGGGGATATCGAACATTATATTATGTACGGCCCAGAGTACAACGCGGAAAGGTATGTGATGTTCGCTTCCTTCAAGAAGACAGGAACCCGTTACAGTACAGTTCAGGACATTGTCTACCCGAGTGGAAACCAGACATGCAGGAGGGAGGCTGCACGCCTTCTTTTAACATTTCTGCAGGACACGGATCTTGTTTCTAAATGGTGACAGCAGGAACGGACTATGGCCTAATGTGATTGAATGTGTGCGTGGATGGTGTCTTCCGGAGTGGACTACGTTATACTGTGAGTGAATGTGTGTATGGATTGTGGCACTACAATGGCCTCCTATGTTCTACTGTGACTGAATATGTGCATAGATGGTGACTTCTGGAGTGGACTGTGATGTGGACTGTGTGGAGTGATTGTTTGCATAGATGGTGACAGCGGGAGAGAATGTGTGCTATTATAAGAGACTGTGAGCATAGCGGGGTAGATGCGATAGGCTTTAGGACATTGTTAATATAGAAGGGACGCTGCGGTGGAGCAATTGCCGGCAGATAAAGCAAGGCTAGCCCCACCTGTAGCATTCAACATCTCAACTCAACTCAACTGATTCCTGAACTTGTGTCTATGTGAGTGTAACAGAACGAACTTACGGTGTTTGCGTAGCGTTTGCCTACTCTGCATCTAGTTTTACATGCTGCTCGGGTCTTGGTTCGTACTTGGCATAAAAAGGAAACAGAAACGCAAAACGAAAAATACGGACTAGGTGAGAGCACAAGCTGAGCGCCAAAAAGTGCTTGGAGTCGGCCATGCGGAACAGAATAGAAAAAAAATGTTCAACGTTAGTTTAAAACACAGACCCTGTAGTTGCGCCAGACTGCAGAAAAGCCATCATCTCATCGTAATGTTGATTTCAAGCGGGTCTTCGTCACACACCGTAATGGTTCCCCGTTGCCAAGTGGTCCTTTAGCTAACAATGCTTTAGCTAACAAGTCCCCAGGGAGGAGTGGTGCTCACGCAGCCGGTGAGCACCACTCCTCACTGGGGTCTGATGACGGTGCCAACTTGCCTCGCCATTGCAATGAATGTGGGTGTTATCCACTGTTCAGCAATGTAATGATTCTTGGTAGAGGCAAGGGTAAGCAAGAGCGAGAAATCTTGGAGGCATACCATATCAGTTTGTCAGGCCAAGATTGCATTAGCACAACCTCGGTGCGCTTACTCGAGAAGGAATTTGCTTTTTTAGGCCGGTCACGGTAGAGGTGTATCTTGTGTGCCCTATGCGCTGTGAGTTGTGATACGGCTGTTGCGCATGCTCTGCTGGCCTTGCTGGGACTATGTTTTGTCTAATAAATCTCAGTTGACAGTCCAGTCGTTGTGGCGTGAACACTCCTTCTCTTGCCCCTTGTCTTTCGTGACTGATTTTTTTCAAGTTACTATGAACCAACTGGCCCGCATTTCAACCCTTTTGAAACGGTACTTTGCTCATGTATGTTCTCGTCGCGAGAAACACCTAAACGCTGGCCCATTAACACGTGCGCATGACATTGGCAGTCTGACGCAAATAAAGGGACTGCCTTTAAACTGACGCTGAAAATATATTTCTATTCTGTTGCCCGAAAATCTTTGCAACCTTTTGTGAGATTGGCGCTCGTTGCGGCCACTGACAGCGTTATCTTTGGTTTGCGCTTTCAAGTCCCTGGTCTTTTCCAGAACATTCAACATTGCAGACGCAGTTCCGATATTTTAATAATAATACGCTTTTTTTCTCACGTGTGGATATCACAGAAATAATTTTTCGTCTGCATAGAGTTCGCATGCGTTTACCACATTTCTGTCTCAAACAGTTGTGCGTTCATGTCCAAAAAACCAGGTTTACTGTATTTGTACGTAGTGTATATCACTCCCTACCCCTATCCTTTCTTATTATCGCTCCCCCTTTCTTTCCCTCTGCCTGTCCTTTTATTCCCGCTAGCTCACCATAACCATTGGTTTTGGGGAAAGGAAATGGCGCAGTACCTGTCTCATATATCGTTGGACACCTGAACCGCGCCGTAAGGGAAGGGAGAAATGAGGGAGTGAAAGAAGAAAGGAACAGAGAGGTGCCTTAGTGGAGGGCTCCGGAATAATTTCGACCACCTGGGGATCTTTGTTTCGCTAGCTGCAGCTCAGGTGCTTCAGGTTTTGATGGCAGATGCCGCGGCTAGCAACATCTTTTCCTTCCATTGTTATTTGATTAATGAATAGCCACTAACAACATCCTTCTCATTCATACCAACATTTCTGTTTACACTCAGTTCGAATGTGACTATGGCAGACGACGGGTGTATATCGCAAGCACCATAAACCATCTGTGGAGACTTCAACGATCGTGACTCACTGGAGGCCGCCATATTTCCAGGAGTTCGATCCTGGCAGTACTTTCATCTGAGGACAAACTTTGCTTCATTTATGACAGCAGTCCATATTACCCGCGAGGATCTTCTTAGAGCGACTCTTTGTACCTGAGTTCTTGACATTTCCATTCTTGCAAATACGCTGTGGGTTTCCATAGAACATCTTTCGACAACCTCAAATGCATTTCATTAAAAAAAAGGCGCGCTAATGAACGTGTTCCTCTTAACCTTGTAGGAGAGACTGCCGTCAAGCCTTGGTTCCAGGGGCAATCTGGATAGTGCTGTATCGAATGGGTGTTGAAGCAGCAGCTTGCCGTGGAGTTAAATTGCCACAAAAAGGGGTGTATGAGCTTGGCTTTAAGATGCTTGCACTATGTAGAGTACAGGCCACCGAGCGTCCATGCCGCGTACGAGACCTCAACAGCGAGAGGGAAATTTACAATAAATTTTTAAAAATTTCCGCTTTCGCACCTCGCGGCGACGCGCGGTGCCGGGCTTTGCACGAAAACCTGGCAGACGACGTCACGTCTTGCAAATGACGTCAGCAGCCGGGGGTTATCATTGGTTCACAGCGCCAAACTCCTTTCAGACGTCACGCGCTACAGCGGCCGCGGCCACTCCGCGCGCGCCGCAGCCGGCGGAGGTAGGGGAGGGGCCGAATGAGTGGGGCCGGCGGAGGAGCGCCGCCGTTTTGGCGTGCGAGAGGAGAGGGAAAGGCGCGAAGACGCGGAAGTTCAAATTTTGTCTGCATATAACTCAGCTTCCACAAAACGCATTAAAATAATTCTTGCTGGTGGATAATTATGAACCGTCGTCTTTTAACATCCCAGACATATCGCACCTTAATTGAGACCCCGTTTCTGGGTCCCTTTAAGCTCTCACTCACAGGCCGTGTGACCGCATCGCGCTAGCGGCCTGGTGCCTTCTGCTTCGGGTCGCACCCAGACATCACTGGCGGTGTCCAGGTAGACGAGCCGGTTGCTGTAGTCCTCAGTGGCCAACAAAGCGGTCCCGCTGTCCAAGGCACACCTGCCGCCCCATACGTAGATGCGGCTGCCGATGGCCACGGCGGAGTGGAAACCGCGCCACTCTGGCGAGGCGCCCTGTGAGGAAGAAGGAGGGAACAGTGCCGGCTCAGCAAGAGTAGCACAAGTTGCCGGCGACCTTAGAGGCGAAAGAAAAGGACAAAAAGAGGAAATTCTTTCGCAGGTGGTGGCTGTTTTCTGTACCATCATTAGGCCGGAGCGGGAACGGCTAGGTGAAGGTCGTCACGAAGGGCTTTGAGAGGAGGTAAAGGTCAAAACGAGGGCATGGAGCGGGCGACAAATTGGCGCCATTTTCCCCACATTCTTCCGTATGGTGAGCTGTCCTTCCGAATACGTAATAAACGCTAGTATGCGAACAAGGCAGTATCATCTGGAATTAATAGAGCGCAATTTTTTAAGCGAAAGCTTCACTACGATAGGTAAAGCCGAATTCGCCGTGCGTTTCCGGCTGACCTTCAAGTGAGCCGGAGGTCAAGTGTGGCTATAGGTCTTACCATGTGTGTTCCACCATGATGTCACACCATTTTGACCTTTGACCTTTCGATTTGCCGATAGAGGACGGTAGAATAGGCCGCAGCGTTCATGGGTGGTCATCCTCACACGATCAACCATTAATTTAACTGCCACCTGCCAGGGTGGCAGGGTGGGCGCGCTGCCTATCCAGTGTGAGGAACGCACTCAACGTCACAGACGCCAAGCCGCGTCATACTTGCCCGATATACCACAGCTTTCGCTCTCTAACCAGGTTCAGCAGTATAAACCGCAGCTAATTTTTGTTTGTGTGCTTTCAGATTTCATACATCATTTTTTTTTCAGCGCACATTCACTCCGCAGCCAATCTTAATAGCCCTTGATATTCGATGGTCATCCGTGACCCTCAAACAAGTCGGTGGTATTCCGTTAAAGGCTCATTCAAGATCGCTTTGTGGCACAGGCCGCTAGCCGTTGAGTGTGCACTAAATTATCAATTCACCATACAGATATCTGCACGTCCGCTACAAATACGTTTTGTGCCCCATGTCTATGCAAGCCATGGAAGAAGTACCCGTGACTATTATATTGCCTCTTGTTATTGCAAGCAACGAATTCCTAGCGGTGCAAATAGTATTAGGCACTGTGAAAAAACCTCGGTGGCCAATGCTAAGGTCCATCGAGCTGAAAGAAAATGCTCCTCTTGGCTTTATGGCTTTAATATTTTGGAGGTTTTTGAGGACAGTTCAATTGGCTTCACAAAAAGAGACCGTCGGTGGCGGTATGTGCTGTCTTTTCTGCTTGCAATATAGCATGCACAGTCGGAGACAAAAGTCTCTGGGCCGCGTGCTTCGTAAACGAAGCCCATAGCTCTATTCCTAACCGCCGGCTGGAGGGCACACTTGTGAAGATGAAATAACAAAATGTTAAATTTCCCCTCTAAAAGCGTGGTCTCTAGCCGCTGGTTAATAGTGGAGATATTGGCTGCGTTTGCGAAACACATGGTTCAGAGACTTTTGTCCCCGACTGTACAGTCGTGAGCACTATGAAAGGGAACAAAGTTTTATTACTCATTTATTGATTACTCCATAAATATTTACGCCAGGCACAGTTTTTCCTCTTTTCTAACAAGTTTTTCTCTTGGCCTATTATATCCAAAACTCGTTCTCCAAGTTAGTATAGAAATAACTAGAAAATTCACAATTTTGTGCGAGAGATTTATTCCCTGTCATATTGCTCTCGACTGTACGTACCAGATGGAAAAAAAAACACGTTGGTTTGTACCCACCGTGGTGACGACCAGGGGGCGCCAATGCATGGTGTCCAGGTCTAGCACGTGCACGTCCCGGAAGAGCCGGTCCTCGAACCCACCGAACACGTACATGCCGCTGCCCACTACGCATGCCGAGTGGCCTTTGCGTGCCCTGGGTGTCTGCCCCGTGGTGTTTGGACGGAGCCAGGTCAACGACGCTGCGCAGATCGACGAAAAGAAACCTTCAAGACATGTAGGTCTTGTAGAAACCTTCAAGACATACACTCTGGTCCATTGTAAAAGGGAACACAAATTGTCTCCACTCAACGGCCGATGTCTCGCTTAGTTTTTGTACTGTTATAAGAGCCTAACGGGACGTACCCTTAAACCAGAAACATTACCCGCCGCGGAGGCTCAGTGGTTAGGGCGCTCGACTACTGATCCGGAGTTCCCGGGTTCGAACCCGACCACGGCGGCTGCGTTTTTATGGAGGAAAAACGCTAAGGCGCGTATCCGTGTGCTGTGCGATGTCGGTGCACGTTAAAGGTCCCCAGGTGGTCGAAATTATTCCGGAGCCCTCCACTACGGCACCTCATTCTTCCTTTCTTCTTTCACTCCCTCCTTTATCCCTTCCCTTACGGCGCGGTTCAGGTGTCCAACGATATATGAGACAGATACTGCGCCATTTCCTTTCCCCAAAAACCAATTATTATTATTATGTAAGGAACAACCGAATAACTGCAGATTGGGCTAGTTGGTGTTGATGCATAGTGGTGGTTTGTACCTTGTACTAGCACTTGGAGTCTTGTTGGCATTGCGCATGTGCGCTGTTTTTTACGTGTGTGTATATATGACGTGCTTCTTCCTAATAAAAAATCAGTTGTAAGTTCAGCGCTGGTTTGTGTGTTTCGTCTCTTACTTGGTCTGTGTGTGTTTGCGCTGTTGAACCATCACTATGTAAGGAGCCAAGTAAGCAATGAGAACCTTCAGCGCGACAGTATTCAGCTGTTCCCTGTAATATTTCACCGTACTATGCAGTAAAAAAAATCAGATACAGAGGCACGGGAGAGGGTCTTTCCAATACGTGCTCCCTGAAAGTGGCCACATTGCAGTGTGGACCCGGCGCAAGCATGGAAGGAGCGGTGATACGATCACTCCGCACCTGTTCGCCACAGTCTGGCTATCTACATGTATCCGATGGAATGGTGTATGTAACTCACGCAGGCTAGCTAACCTGACTACTTATATAAAGGACTTCATCCGTCTCTTATAGCAGTCGAATCGAATACATAAAGGGTGTCGAACCGAAAAGTTTTTTTTTTTTATTTGGTCAGTAAGTGATCTCTGTATGCGCCTGTGACATCGACTACTAGCCCACACGGTGTTATTACTACTTACAAGTCTTCAAACATGATCTGATCAATGCTGGTCGTGAAAGCCGTGGTCCGTGTCCTCACTTATCGCGGTTATATGCGATTGAGTAGCTGCTGACACTCAGCCCCCAAAGAAGGTTATAACAGCTTTGCTATAAATAAAGCGGCTGAGGGGGCTACTGGGTCGGGCCTCGACCATCTTATGAAGCGCGCTGATTACAGCCCGTAAACTTCGGTGATTGCGTCGTCACAAGTCAACGTAGAAGTCAGGTGGAGAGTTATACACAGCCGAGCCCGGATGTATCAAAACCGGCTAATTCAAATTATTGTTTATATCGAGGAGTCAGAACATACCCTTGAAAATCCCATGCAAAATATTAGCACTATTATTCGCGTATATCGAACTCGCGTTCAGCGGAACATCCGATATATCGAACCGTGCGCCGCTTCTTCTAACGACGCTCTTCGAACCCTTTCCACACGCGGAGACAGATCGACTGCGCAGCTTTGGGCAACTGCTGCAAGTGCTGGCGGTGTGAAACCGCGTAAAGAGGTGTACGTCAGGAATGTATTAGGGTAACCAGTGGTCTCTTGTACCCATTTTAAACGCCACATCACTGTCATGCGGTGAAGCTAAACTATCTAAGCCTTCGCAAAGGCCCTCGCCCAGCGTGCTTCTCTGCCGAAGTTGTCGCTGAAACCAACCGTACCTTAGTTTTAATGAGGTTATTGTATTTATAACTTGCCGATAACAGGATCAAACAAAGATTATGACAGGTAGTGGCTAGTTCTAAACCATTTTCCGCTGTAGATTCGATGCGAAGCAGGTTAGGCGCAGAAGCGCCTAGCGAGTGGTGGATGCATTCGTGCTTCTAGGTTACACGAAATCTTTTCTATTTCCATTTTTATATATCAAACTTTTGTTATATCCAATTATTACGCGATCTCCTTCGAATTTTTTAAATACAGGTTCAACTTATTTGTCGGAAAACAAAGAAAACTATCTCTTACCTTCCTGACTTCTTAAGATGAGCTGAACAGTTCTCTAACAGCGCATGTGGTGTGGGTGACAAAAGGCATATTCACACATGCAGATTTTTCTATGTGCCACGCTGCTATCACAGTACTCCTATGAAAAGGACCCGGACTTGCTATCGCGGTCCGGTGTTAGCGCAGCATTCCGAAGTTGGAAGTGGAAAACTCTGCCCACCACATGCATGTATAGCAGCCAGTTTTGCATGTTAGTAGCTCATCTCTCAGAAAACTGCAAATACCCACGCAAACGCAAAAAATAAATTCCGCATTCGTCCCTTCTCTGTTTATATGTCATGCTTACCGCCCCACTTTTCCATTATACCCATACCTCGTCTCTCCTGTTCCAGCAGGCAGCGCGAAAGCCCGCCTGGTCTGTTGTCTCGAACCTTATCTCAGCTTCAGCCCGAAAGCGTGAGCAGGTCAGCAAGCTATGCTAATCCCTCACCGGTGTCAAAACGGTACACGATGTTGCAGGCTCCGTTGTCATCACGGCCTCCCCACAGGTAGACGTAGTCTCTGTACGCCACCACCGTGTGGCCATGCCGCTGGAAGGGGACGCTGTCTAAGTCGCCCTGCACCGGGATCTTCGACCAGCGGAGCGAGACTGCGTCAAAACCAGTGGCAAAGCGAGTAACAAACGGCGCAAAACTTCCCGAGGTTTCGCCTCGCGCAGTGAGAAGCGACAGAGGCTTAAACAAAGTGATGCGAACTGTCGCACATACTTTTCTCGTTCTTAATGTTGTCATCGGGTTACCTATAGCGCAGCAGCTTGTCAACAGCCCTCCGCAATTTTTTCATCCTCATCACCTTCATCTTTTGGCAGCCATCCCGCACTAAACTCGATGGAGACTTCTCTCGTTTAATGCCACAATTCGTTCTTCGGTCCCCATAGAAAAACGGTTCCTACTCTACACGGCGACCAGCGCGAAAAGTTTTCGAATCAACGACCAGTTCGAGGAGGCAATCCAGGTGCCTGACTCATAAACAACGCGCGCGATCGCAGAACCACTCCTTAAATATAATCCAGAGTACGGCAAGCCACTGCGTAGTCACTGGCGGGTAACTTGTCACGATTTTCTAGCAACCAACCCCCTCCTCTATCCGCGAGCATGAAATAAACGCGCCAAGATGGCGGCACACTGGGCGCCAAGATGTAATCCAATCGCAGCTCGTACGGCCTCCAAACTTTTATAAAACGCAGTGCACCAGTGTTGAAGACGTGCACGTCCATGGGTCGGCGCGTCGCGTCGATGTCGTCAACGCAGAAGCCTCCAAACGAGTAGATCTTGTCCTTGGTGGCTACCGCCGCGTGGTTGGTGCAGCAGGGTCCTCCCTCCACACGCCCTGTCCACATGCTTCTCTTCATCCCCAACTTAGTGTCCTTCCTTTGGAACGGGGTGCTGAAACGGTAGTGAATTAAGTTCCGTGAAGATGGCGTTAATTCTTAAAAACCGGCAGCGTCAGGCATGCATAAAGTCCGCTCCAGTCCAAAGGCCTCTTCCAATTGTCACTAATCACTAATAATGCGCCTCCAGCTGGATTGGTAGCATGGCTCGATACACGCCTACCGCGCTTGCACAGAACATGAGAGCACATACCAAAGCATCGCCAGCCATTCGTCATAACGGAGGTATAAAAGGCCGGAACAGAAGCTAATAAACATCCCTTATGCGATCCGGCTAAGCCTACTTGTCCCTCCCTTTATTTCACTGCACATGCAATCACGGTCTTCTTATCCTGCCATTTTTTCGTAACCTCTTAACCACACCACATAGTCTGCCGACGCGACTACACATGCTTTCCCTTCTTATCTAATGCATGTGCATAACTGATCATTAGTTACCCGTTCTGTCCATTGATTCCCTGCTCATGTCTATTCACCTCTCATGGCTTAAACTGAGATATATCGTAAGATTTACTAGTTTGCCAGTGACGTTCGCATTTGCAAACAACCGATGCTTTAGCACCGTTCCTCAGACCTCCAGAACCTCCCTCGTGTACGAATGAACGATGACGCTATACCACGCACCGTCCGGAGCGCAATTACTTCTGGAACATGCCAGCATTTTTACCCGACGAAATTGTTCATGTCGACATAAGAGAGGTCACGTACTCACGCAGAGCTGGAAAGTTCGGCTAGTCCAGTTGTATAGGACTTTGTCCAGTTGTACAGGAGTTGTACAGGCAGGACAGAGTATCCTGGCCAGCCAGAGGTGCACTGCGAACTGATCAGCGCGCCCTAAGGGCGTGATGATGATGATGATGATGACGACGACGACGATGATGATAATGATGATGTCCTCAGGCGCGTTTCCCCTACAGCCGATCTTCTCCTTCTTTGCCGCCTACGTGCCCGCTTTTTCGTGTCATTAGCACGCTCGAGTCTTGCGCCGCTGACACCAAGTAAATGACACGCCATCATTGGCTGGCGTTCTTGCTCGAAACGGAGAGAGAATGTGTTTACGAACACCTGCTCCGAGGAAAACCCAACGTCGCGTCCTGCGATTGTTCCGGTATTGGAGGTTCACCTCACGTCCTGTACAGGAGCAGGTGCGCGAACTGCGGTGGGTGTTTTACGGTAGCTTACAGCATAATAGCGATGCTCAGAGGAAGAAAAAGGATCAGAAACAAAGCTAGTTGTGCAGGGTATTATGGCACGGCACGGCACGGTACGGAACGGCATGACATGGTGTGCTGTGGTGCGGTGTGGTGTGGTACGGTACGGTATGGTATGATATGATATGATATGGTGTGGTACGGGTCTAACATCCGAAATCTCTTCATAGGCCATGACAGAGGGCGCAGTGGAGGGATACGACTTAATTTCTACCACGTGGGTGTTTTCATGCCTGCTAGATCACCATCTGCTAGATCACAACCTTGTGCCATGGCGCTCTTTGGCCACAGATGCCCTTCGCCATAAAATATCATCATCATCACCATCGAAATTATCCTCGATCAATTTGGCGGGGACGGGGGGGGGGGGTAGCATTTGCCTCATCCCTATAATGCAAATTATGCTTTCTTTGTCTAAACTAGACCTCTCACGCTTCCCCACCAATCTTCTAATCGCCTTCTAATGCACCCGCCGCGGTGGTTCAGTGGCTAGGGCGCTCGGCTACTGATCAGGAGTTCCCGGATTTGAACCCGACCGCGGCGGTTGCATTTCGATGGAGGCGAAACGCTAAGGCGCCCGTGTGCTGTGCGATGTCAGAGCACGTTAAAGATCCCCAGGTGGTCGAAATTATTCCGGAACCCTCCACTACGGCACCTCTTTCTTCCTTTCTTCTTTCATTCCCGCCTTTATCCCTTCCCTTACGGCGCGGTTCAGGTGTCCAATGATATATCACATTCAGTCTTTCACATTGTCTTTATTTTCTCTTGGACAGAGAAGGAGACAGGACTAAAAGCTCGTAAGCTTGACAGAGGTCCTGCCCCCTTTATCAACTTGGCAGTACAGTACAAAGGCAGAGATTTTCAATTTTCCAAATAAGACTGAAACAAAATAACAAAACACTTTGTAAAAAAGCAGCGCTGTGCATTGCAGCACAAACATAGGTATTAGAAAAACAAATAACTGGTCATGGGGAAACGAAAAAAAATATTAACAGGTATAGGTTTAAACTAAGTGCAATATTACGTAATCTTGCTAAGAAAAAATCGCTTAATAACATCACTTGAATGCTGAAAGGGGTCAAACAATTCTTTGTTTAATTTATTTAATAATACTGGAACAGTATAAGAAACAGACTGCTCGGTATAATATGCCTTTTCTTTTCCCCTAAAACCAATTTTCAGTGGACTGTCTACAACCGCTTGGACGCAGCAGCGCGCCGCCACGCCAACAAGCTATACCGCCGGCAGTGGGCTTCACTATGCCAAAGGATGGAGGAAGATGTCAGCTCGCGGAGACTGTTTGACACCCTGCGGCGCATCACCGAACCACAGGCAAACCGTCAACCGCTGGCCGCCCTCGCAATCTCCAGCGGGCTCAGCTTTGTAGAATTGGCAGAGCGGTTTGCCTATCGGTTCGCGCCGCCCAGCCCCGCAAACGCCGCTAACATAGCTGCTCCTGAGAGCCCCAGAAGCGACGCCAGTCCCTCGCCCGTCGCCTCGGAAGGTCCATGTGATGCGCCGTTCACCGCGGCGGAATTGAACAATGCGCTGCAGCGCTGCCGCCGCCGCTCGGCGCCCGGACCGGACGGGGTGACATACCAAATGCTGCGAAACCTGGATGCGCAGCAACGACAGATCCTCCTGCAGCAGATCAACCTGGTGTGGGAACGCGGGGAGCTACCGGAGGATTGGCGAACCGCGGTCGTTTGTCCCATCCGAAAGGCAGGGCGCCCACCTACGGAGCTGAGCGGATACCGGCCAGTGGCATTAACATCGGCGGCAGGTAAGCTCATGGAGCATATGGCGTTGCAGCGTCTGAACGAGCGGGCTGCGGAGGCTGATTTGTTTGACGAGCGGCAGACGGGTTTCCGTGGGATGCGGTGCACGGCTGATTCTATATCGGACGTTGTTACAGCGCTGGAGCATGCCAGGGCAGCAGGCCAGGTTGCGCTGCTGCTGCTACTGGACGTCTCGGGCGCTTTTGACAACGTTGACCGCGCACCAATTCTCGCGGTGCTTGAGGGGGCCGGTGTGAGCGGGCGCCTTTTGCGATACGTTTATGGCTTCCTGAGCGGGCGCACCATGCGCGTACGAGTAGGGGGTAAGCTCTCCAAGCCTCGCCCGGTCGACATGGGCGTGCCGCAGGGCTCTGTCCTATCACCATTTCTGTTTAATGTGGCCATGTCGGTGGTGCCGGCCTCCCTCCCCACGAGCGGGCGACACCATGTGTAAATGTCCATATATGCAGACGACATAGCTCTGTGGTGCCGGGGACCACCGGGCGAGGCGTTCCGCGTGCGGGGGTGCCTTCAGGGAGCCCTGACCGCAATCGATGCCAGTTTGCGCGGCCTTTGGTCTGTCGCTGAGCGCGGACAAATCGGTGGCCATGGCCTGCGTTTCGCGCTCGCGCGCGCACCTTGCGCCACTGTTACTGGACGGGACTCCGATTCCTTGGCGTAAATCGGTGCGGTACCCTGGCCTGGACATCGACTGGCGCCTTTCCTTCCACCCCGCGGCGACCAAGGCCTGTCTGCAGATGAAGAGGATCACCGCCGCCGTGCACAAGCTCACCGCTCGAGGTCAGGGCATCTCCCAGCAAGCCGCGCTGCGTCTATACAATGCCGCAGCTTTGGGGGCGGTGCTCTATGCGCTGCCGCTCGTCACGGTGCGCAAGCCGTGCTGGAAGAAGCTCGAGCTTCAGCACCGCAAGTCCCTGCGCGTGTGCCTAGGCCTGCCCAAAAACTCGCAGTGCGCCGCAACGTTGGCCGAGGCAGGAGCGTGGCCCCTTGAGCTCCAAGCAGCGCGCAGGGCACTGAATCACATCGACCGGCTTCACCGCGCACCGGATGGCGGCTCGCTGCTGCAGCGTATGCGCTCGCACCCGCGCTCACGAATGGGCGCGGCGCTGCTCGAGTATGAGCAATTGACCCAAGGCCCACCCCCCTACGGCTCCTGCGCGCCCTGGCCTGCTGCCTCGGAGGTACAGCGAGAGATCGTCGGCATCGCGGGAAAGCGGAGCACACCCCTCTGCGCTGTGCAGCAGCTGGCCAGAGCCGTCATACACGAGGAGCTCCAGGACCATCTCCTCGTGTACACCGACGGCTCAGTGGCCCGCGACAGCTGCTCCCTTGCTGCGGCGGCCACCATCCCCGCCCTGCGACTGCACAGCCAGCAACACGCAACCTTCCTGGGCTCCTCCACCACGGCGGAGTTGATGGGGATCCGGCTCGGGCTGGACCTGCTGCTCACCCTCGGCCCTCCGCCGCCCAGGAGTGCTCTGCTGTGCGACTCCCGCGCCTCCCTCAGCCGCCTGCAATCTAACGGCCGCGGTACCCCACTAGTGCGGGAAATTCGCTCGCGCATCGAGCACCTCGCGCAGAGAGGTTGTGCCGTGCGTGCACAGTGGGTGCCCGGTCACTGCGGCATCGCAGGCAACGAAGAAGCTGACGACCTCGCGACCGCTGCACACCAACTACCTGCCAGCGATCTGCCCCTTGCGCTGGAGGACGTGCGTGCGGCCATTCACGACCATCTCCGAAAGCAGCACCCCGACCCACGCATCGCGGGAGGTGAGCGCATCGACAGTGTCACCGGCTGTCGTGCACTTACACGGTCGCAACGTGCAATGATCCTCCGCGCGCGCATTGGCTGCGTGTTGCCCGGGGAACGACGGGTGCGTCACGGAATCACGACGAGTGATGTGTGTGACAGATGCGGTGCAGTGGAAACACTAGAACATCTGCTCCTTCGCTGCTCCGCGTTCGCCGATGCTCGTCGCGATATGCTCGCGGCCTATAGGGCGCAGGGCATACTACCAGACTCCATCAAGACGCTATTGTGGCCGCAGGGCAGTGCGCGCACTCGTGAGCGAACTTTGGTGAGCCTCTGTGCATTCCTCGAACACACGGGCTTGACGTCCCGTCTGTTCTCCGTCAGGTAGTTACACGCAGTGACCGAACGCTCCGCGAGTTCTACCTTGAACGATTAATAACTGGACGCCCCACTCCAGTTGTAACCTACACAGTGCTGTGCGCGTGTTTGATTTAATTCCTCTTAAATGAACTAATCACGCGCACAACCTGGACACATTACTTATTGTGTAAATAGTTTGTACATATTACTTCTCCCCCTGTCCTCTATTCCTGTCCCCTCACCTCTTTCATTACATTTCTCCATTCTGCCTGCTGTCCTTTATTTCCGCTGCCCCAGCTCAGGTGTTTCAGTATCGATGGCAGATGCCGGGGCTAGCAAAAATCTTTTCCTTCCTTTTTACTATTATTTTTAATAAAACCACTACCACCACCAATTTTTTCCTTTGCCCCGCCGCGGTGGCTCAGTGGTTAGGGCGCTCGACTACTGATCCGGAGTTCCCGGGTTCGAACCCGACCGCGGCGGCTGCGTTTTTATGGAGGAAAAACGCTAAGGCGCCCGTGTGCTGTGCGATGTCAGTGCACGTTAAAGATCCCCAGGTGGTCGAAATTATGCCGGAGCCCTCCACTACGGCACCCTTTCTTCCTTTCTTCTTTCACTCCCTCCTTTATCCCTTCTCTTACGGCGCGGTTCAGGTGTCCAACGATATATGAGACAGATACTGCGCCATTTCCTTTCCCCAAAAAACCAATTATTATTATTATTTTTTCCTTGACTGCAAACAGGCTTAAATGAGTATACACAGCAAATATTCGTTTAACGTTTGCTTTGTAATGATACGTAGGTAATTTATATACATGAATCACCACCTGGCATTCCGCTATGGCCGCTAAATGATTTATAATTGAACTTCTTCGATTACTTGTTTCGGTTGCAGCAGACAAATGATGGCGATGACGTGAAAGGTCCGTATAGATCACGTGAGGCGTGAAAAACATCTCAATATATTTTTTTCCCACAGCGTCCACAGTAGACGCATGGCATCTGCGCCTGCGTAGTGGGAGTTGCACGTTCTTACCATGGGCCACTGCGCGTGCGCGAGTGCTCTACGCAGCGGTACGAGTTCGCGCTTTTTTGTGCGCTCCGGGCACGCCATTAGCAGCCACCTTTGGTGATCGTATACAATTGTTTTATTTACCAGATACCGCATAGAGTTATATTACAAATAAAAAACACAGAAGACATTCCCATAATGGCGCCTCCTGAATCGTGAGATCATACTGGCAGCACAGCGCCTTTCAGAAGGATGGCCGCAAGCTGGAAACGGTGTCCTTCGAGATCATGCAGCTGACCTGCCACCTGGAAGAGCGGAGAGGAAGATGCATGGTGTGGAAGGGGACTGAAGTCTAGGCACGCAACGAAAACGTCCACACTTAGGCAGGCTCATCATCATCATCATCAGCCTGACTGCGCCCACTGCAGGGCAAAGGCCTCTCCCGTGTCTCTCCAATAAACCCTGTCCTTTGCCAGCTGCGGCAGCCGCATCCCAGTAAACTTCTTAATCGCATCCACCCACCCAACTTTCTGCCGCCCCCTGCTACGCTTCCCTTCCCTTGGGCCAGTCAGCCAGTGCCAAACAATTGTCGCTGATTAATACGCTGGCCCGGCATCCTTAGGTCTTCAAGAAAGAAGTAATGCTAACGCATTGTCATCGCATAATGATAATTAAGTGCTACCGTAATTCTTAAATATGAGATATCAATCTCCAGTGAGAGTATGTAACTTGCCTGAGGTCTTCGGACACGTGGCTGGTGTCCACGCGGAATTCACCCGCTACCAGTACACACAGTCTTCAGTGGTAGGGGCTGAAAGTTGGGAGGGAAACGTGCACTTACACTCTGCTTGGGCGAAAAAACAACCGCACGGAAATAACACAAACTTTTTGTCTGAACTTCAGCAAACTAAAAAAATGATAATACTGTTTGTTGCTTATTTCACTTCAGCGTTCAGAACCATACATTTATCGATGTAAATATTTTTTATTTACGTATTAATATGTATATTGACAAACCAACCAATTATTCGATTGATTGATTGATTGATTGATTGAGCGGACGCAGAATGAAGGGCGAAGCGACTGACGACGAGCGAATTGAAAGACATGCCCGGGCAGGAACCGCCCCGCCTCTCTCTAAGAGCTATCACACAGGTCATATAAATAACGGACCATGCTGAAGCCAAGTACTGCTTTTGCCAAAAGAAGAGTTCCCCGCGTGACTGTGGAAAGTGGGACGGCCGTGCTGGGCCGTGGGACCTTCACGCAGAAGATCCTGCGCTATTCGTGTCCAGAAGTCGAGAAAGATAAGACATTCCAATTCTGCATAGCTTCAACCCACGATGAGCGCCATTCGGGTGCCAGCACACCACCAAACTTCATCGCTCGTATCCAGATGTTTCCGCCTGCCTTCTCTCCCAACGCATTTGGGAGGGCTTCGCCGATATCTACTGTCCAAGACGCACATTTGTCTTTCGAGTCTCCAATGTTGCATGCGCTGCGACGCTCACCCCCAAATTCGAGCACCTGCAGGTCCGAGTGGTCCCTGTAAGGACTGATTGCGCGGGCGGCCGAGTTAGCGGCCTCGTTCCCTGATAGGCCCTGCTGGCTTGGAGTGAAAACGAGAAATCAGGTCATGGGGTCCTGATCTCGAACTGCTCACCGAAGTATTCGTTGCGCTGTAGGCGTTATCCAGCCCAGCTCATAATTCCGACAGGCCCCTCGCGATTCGGACAAGATGAATTTAGAATGAGGGTGGGAGACAGCCAAGGCGACTGCTACCTCCCCCGCGTGAGTTGCGCTAGCGGTCTTAAAAGTAAGGCCGTCCGCCTAGCCGTCTTTCCTCGTGAGCGACTGCGGCCGTGTACCATCCTCCCATGGAATGGTGTGGGCCCGCAACGTCCACGTAGAAAACTGTGTGGAGCCATAATGGCGGTGCAAGGCATTCGCCCGCGCCTTACAGCGTCTATAGTGATAAAAAGTGGTAGGACACGGAGGGCGTCTCCCCATAATTCGTGCACTCGTACCCTTTCCTCAATGTGATGGTCGTGTTGTTGTGTAGCCAGTCCAGAAGGCGATGACTGGACACGGCCTGGGCAAGACGGGTGTATTGATTAGTGAGGTGCGCCTCGCACAGCTCCCGATAGATGTTCACCATACCCCAGTGCAAGGAGCCACGCATTGGAAGTAGAGATCTGGAGGTCGAGCGCTCGCCCGGATACTTCCCAAAATGAAAGTTGCTGCCCTCTCTTAACCAGATGACAAGAACGAAAAAAATTGACGCTCACATGGTCTGATGCGACCTGCACAAGCAGAATGCGCTTTAAACTTGATGCTTTTCCATTCGATGTTTTTTTCTCCCTTTTGCCGCATCCCATTGCCTGAAAGTTGCCCAAGATAATTAATTTCCCTCTCATTTGACCGGCTTTTGTGGATCGCTAATGATTCTATGCTTTGCGTTTACTGCATTTACACTTAGCTTTACTTTGTTTTTATCATTTATTGCAATATACACATTTCGCCTTATATGAAACGCGCCTCTCCTTTTCCGCCCATGCAGATTTTCCCTATCTCGTCGTGAGGGGGTCTCGCACTCAGCTCACAGCAGGCACAAGAGGCTTCACTCGGCGGTCACGCAAACACACACGCCGACATTTTCGCCTGATCGCACTCGTATTGCTTACGCAGTAAAATATTTCCTGTTTACAACTCCCGATGCCTCATGGGCATGCTGGGTTGGGAGCAGGAACAAGATTTGTTCCATTGGTGGCATGATCGAGCTAGATATCCAAAGAGTATAGACCGTTTCACGAGCGGGGAGGAAAACAGCAGTGCGCCGAGGGAGGGGCAATTTGCTCCTCATGCTGACTAGTGCGGCGCCCAAGCGGCGGGCTGCGCTGGGATTGAAAAAAAAATGGCTGGGGTTCAACGTAGCTTGAACCTAGTTACACGAGCAAAAGCTCTTAAGCATGGTTTCCACTGTCTCGAATAAAATGTCAAGGTCAAAGGTCAAGTACCCAGTGGCCATATCATATGATTACGTGCTCATACTACCATAGCTTGGGCAAACAACCACGCAGTCAAATTCGGTGTGACCTTGTGAGGAATTGAAGGTCATTGTCGATGTGGTGCCCAGTCTCAAATGAAATGTCAGGTACCCAATGGTCAAAGTTCCATACATCCACGCGGAAAATTCGGTGTGACCTTGTGAGGCATTGAAGGTCATTGTCGATGTGGTGCCCAATCTCAAATGAAACGCCGGGTCAGGTACCCAATGGTCAAAGTTCCATACCTCCACGCGGAAAATTCGGTGTGACCTTGTGAGGCATTGACGATCATTGTCGATGTGGTGCCCAGTCTCAAATGAAATGTCAGGTCAGGCATACCCAATGGTCAGTCCCATACCACCACGCAGAAAATTCTGTTTGACCTTGTGAGGTACTGAAGGTCAATGCTTCATCCACATCGAAAGTTGTACCCCGAGGAGTATAGGGCTCGCGCTCTAAAAACTGTTTTCTTGCATCCTAGCCAAGCATGATTTTCTGCTGTGACATACACTGGGTGAGTCTTCGGCACGAATATGTCCACCAGCTCTGGTTTCAAGGAAGGAAAAATGAAAAGTGTGCATTGAACTAGCTGTTCCGCCTTCACTGCGTTGCTTTGGGCTTCCATTAATGGCCGCATAAACATACTGCAGTCGTTCCGCTGAGGCAGTCGCGAATATTTTCACCTCAAAAGGCGCCCGTGTGCAGTGCGATGTCAGTGCACGTTAAAGGGTCCCTGAAAAGGGTGTATGAAGTTGGCTATAATACGCTTGCATTATGTAGAGTATAGGCCACCGAGCGTTCAAGCGGCGTACAAGACCTCAGAAGCGCACCAATTATTTTCAATGCATTTTTTTTAATTCGCGCTTCTACGCCTCGGGCAGGCTACCAGCGGTACCGGGCTTTCGCCCGAATCCGTGCGCATGCGTCATGCAGCGCTCAATGCCTAAGACAGCAGCAGAAGGACATCATTGGTTCGCCGTGTACCCGCCGCAGTGGCTCAGTGGTTAGGGCGCTCCACTACTGATCCGGAGTTCCCGGGTTCGAACCCGACCGCGGCGCCTGCGTTTTTATGGAGGCATACTGCTAAGGCGCCCGCGTACTGTGCGATGTCAGTGCACGTTAAAGATCCCCAAGTGGTCGAAATTATTCCGGAGCCCTCCACTAAGGCACCTTTCTTCTTTCACTCCCTCCTTTATCCCTTCCCTTACGGCGCAGTTCAGGCGTCCGCCGATATATGAGACATATATATACTGCGCCATTTCCTTTCCCCAAAAACCAATTATTATGGTTCGCCGTGTGAACTCTTTCTGACGTCACACAGCTACCATATACGCGGCCAGAAGCTCCGCTCCTCGGGGAACTCCCGCGTGCTTCGGCAGCCGCCGGAGGAGCGCCGACATCTCAGTAAAAGTGACGAGAGGAGACAGAAAGGCGCGAAAACGCGGAAATTCAAATGTTAACTACTATCCTCTATTCCTGTCCCCTCACCTCTTTCATTTCATTTCTCCATTCTGCCTGCAATCCTTTATTTTCGCTGCCTCAGCTCAGGTGCTTCAGTATCGTTGGCAGATGCCGGGGCTAGCAAAAATCTTTTCCTTCCTTTTTACTATTATTTTTAATAAAACCACTACCACCACCACCATTTTAACTACAGATAACTTAGCTTCCACAACACGCATTGCGAAATTCTTGCTGGAGGATATTTGCGAAGCGGCGTCCTATAGCATACTAGGCATACCGCAACAATATTAGAGCCCCTTTCAGAGCCACATTAAGGATCCCCAGGTGGACGAATTATTCCGGAGCCCTCCACTACGGCACCTTTCTCTATTTCCTTTTCCACCTTCCTCCCTTCCCATACGGCGCGGTTGAGGTGTCCACTAACGCAAAGTGACGAGTTATGTGGCCTTTCCTTTTTTCAAAATCAATTTTTTTCCAGCATCCCGGGAAACAAAGCATTGACAGCTGCCGCTGCAAACAAAACATTACAGCCGCTTACCTCAACCCTACGAGTGATCAGCGCTAGCTGGTTCGCGAAATGATTAACAAAATAAAGACGCCATCCGTAACGGTACGAGGATTGTCTTCGTGTCCAGGGTCGCGCGGTTCGCCTCCTCCCATGTGAACCGATAAGGAGTGGCACTTGCTTCCAACCTGTATGATGCAGGTGTCACGTGGCTTAGACTCGCGCGACACTAGTGCGCCTACGGTGGCCGCCACGCGCATCTGTGTTTGCGATGTATGGACACTGAACCACGCCATTTCCGTCTAACGCACTCGGCTGTCGCTGCAGAAGTGTTCACTCGGCACACAGCAAAGGTCCGCGCCCTTCACGTACTTTTCCACTGCCGCTGCCTCTTCCAGTGGGGCATTTGAAGCGGGCTGTGTCATCACCATGAGCGAGTGAAATCGGAAAAATCATACCAAAAAAATGCCTGCGTTCGGCGGCAGAGGACAATGGCAAATGAATGAAAATTGGGCTTTCCAGGAAAGGAAAGGCGCCTAACTGTCATGTCACTACTCGGTGAGCACCTCAACCATGCCAAGCGGGAAGGTGGAAGTGAAGGAGGAAAATCGGAGGACGCTTAAGCTTCGCCTTTAAGAGTGGAACGCGACAGCTTCTTGCAGCACTGCCAGGGAGTCCACGGAACGCCATCGCCCGTTCGGCGGGACGCCTTGCCCGTTAGACAAATCGCTCTGCTACATACGGTGATAACGGACGCGCTGAGCGGCAAACCACGTAGAAGCGCTGCCAGGCGCCTTGTCGAAACGCGCGGGAATCAAGCTGCAGTCGTAGTTCGTCGGCACATCGTTCTCGACAAACCCGATGCCACTAACGCCAGCATAGCTTCCGCGCCGAACGAACGGGCAGCAAGCCGCAAGCTTTGTGGTGAACGCGCCTTGGATGCGCGCTGCGTTGTGCGCCGTTCACCGCGCAATTCCTGCGTCCCCGCACGGCCCCACTGCGCCCGAACGAGACGAGGAGGAAGTGGTTTTAGTGGGCGCCGCCTGATGGCGCTACGTGCGCGCTTCTGGAATTTTTCGCTCACGGCCAACGCCGCCGACGACACCGGCTTTCCTGCGACACGAGCTCATTAACGCTGTCGCGTTAAAACAGAGAGGTATCACATATGTTGTTAGCCCCTACATGGATGGGATGTCAGTTCAGATCAGGTTCTGAAGAAAGCAAAGGCGCAGTGACTGCACAGTGGCACAGTTCAGTGAGTGCCTTCTCTGTGCCTCTGATTATACATACGCTTCTTTTCATCACATCAGATATTGCTTTAAAACAGTACTTAATCTCTATGCCTGTGCACCATCATTACGATGGCCAGAGTTCTATGCAAAGAAACATGACACCAAAGATTCGACATCAAAACTTTTTTTCTATAAATTAAGAAAAAAAAACGCACCGCTTACATTGGTGTCGCCCAGTAGTAGACCCGTCATACGCTACGTCGATCCAAGAAACAGTATAAAATAAGATATACTTTTTCAGGCCATGCAATTGCATGTCCCTCATGCGCCATCAAACAAAAATACGTCGAGTTCTCGCGTCATCCTATACACAACATAGGTGAACGGCCCTGAAATCAAATCGAGGTTGTCTCAAGTATATAGTGCTGGTGCCATTGGTGTGAGAGCAGCAGACGGATGCCTTATACCTCGATCAATACTGTACGCATGCATCTCATACTAAAGAGGTGACAAGGAATGTGTACACGGCGCACTGAAACATACAACAAAAGCAAACCAGACGCGCAACGTTAAAAGCTAGCCTTAGCTGCAGCTGTAGCTGGGTTGGATCACCCCTCCCTAAGCGCTGGACAATAGGCATCACCTCTTCAAGTAGTGCCAGGAATTTTAAGGAAGTCCCAACAATATTTCGATCACTGCTGCATGTGCGAGCGTGTGAAGCTCAATGGGCCAAATATTTCAGTTGCAGTCAGTTGGTGTCCTGCAATGTTTAAAATTTAACATTTAACAGCATTGTGCAACTACATGTCGTGTTGGGATTAGTGGCACATAAGCATTTAAGGCTATCATACGTCATAGGAAAATTGTTCTCTGCAGAATTTTGCAAATTCGCGTCGTCGACCTACAAGGCTTGCATAACCATGGCAATCCCAAGATTCCACTGCCTTCATAGGAACTGCAGTGCACCGGTCCATTGGGTATTTCCACATGATGACCACGATACCGAAATAAGAGACCCGCATCAGCTCCCAACAGTACACCGAAATCAAATGTCGTAAAATGCTCTGGATGCACAATGGTCTACATATTAACGCAAAAGCGATAAGGTTCCCATTCAGTGGAAAATGCGGAGCCTTCCCAGCAGCGGCGTCGTGTTGAGAATCCCACCCGGTGTGATCCCGGCGGCGTTGTTGTGACGAGAAACCCACGTCATGCGTGACGTCAAGCATGTATGTTTGGAATGAAAATAACTGAAAAGAGGACTCGTAATGTGAATTAAAAGTCGGTACATGTCTCAAACGACTTAACTTAAAAAAGTAATTGATTTCACATAGAGAAAACGTTCCATAAATTTTAGTCTGGATTCAAACCCATGACCCTTGGCCAGCGACCCTTGGCTTTTGTGTGGGTGGTGTTGGCTTATTTTGAAGCTTAGTAATGTGGTAACTGGCAGAGTGAACTGCATATATGCTATTTAGTGAGGCACTAATTACAGTAACATTATGTGCATAAACTACAGTATGGAAGAGCTCTAAGACAAGAACGTGGGAACTGTGTTGTGGTAATTGTGATAAATATGTGAATGTGAACAAAGAACAGTGACTGCGCGTGAAGAGAAACCACTGAAGGGAACCATTAACGCTATCGTGTCATACCCTTAAAGGCGGAACTTAGGTGTCCCCCTGAATTTTTTAAGTTTCCCGCGCCTCTATGCACCAGCCCGTGAACATAACACGATGCCACGTGACGTAATTGACCCCAGTCGAGTGTCGGTCTAACACTCACACCAACAGCACCAGCACCAGCACATTTGATAAACTGACACAGTTCAACACTCGATGCGACTCATCCAGA